>CM035174.1:103715211-103974845 GCA_020205615.1 Panax quinquefolius | reverse complement strand
TGAGTTTGAATACAAATATTATCTTCTGCACAATATCTATACTCAAATAAATCCTCATCACATTTATCGATACATTATTTTACAAAAATGGTGAGGACTACTAAACAATCCTTTCTAAAACCTTCATTCCATACCCGACTGCATCTTCTTATATTCTCGCCTCCTAGAGAAAAATGGAACAAAGGAAAAGGGTGAGCTCAACTAGCTCAAGAAAGAATATTACGACTAAGATAATATACAACAAATTATCGTTAGTCTTCAACAGGAAAAATATAATGTAATACAATAGACAACAAATTTTAAATCAATATTCGCAGAACGAAATAATAATTCATTAGAAGAGTTAAGTAGAGAATGCAAACTACTATCTTCATGTATGAATTTAAAAGTTCACCGCCTATCTTTTATCCCCTCAGAACATCAATCAATATACATCATCTGAATCAAATATTCATCTTTCAGACTACTGTGCCAAAGATATTCATCAATTGGTCATGTTCATTTAAACACCTGCTCATCTTTGCACTACGGCCAAAGATATTCTTCAGAAATCATTCATCTTTGCACCACACAGCCAAAGATATTCTTAAGAAATCATTCATCTTCGCTGACTATGTGCCAAAGATATTCCATAATATCATCATTTAAGACCGAGGATGATGAAAATATTTTTTAAAGAAACTAATCCAAAGGAAACAAAATGACAAGGATTAAGGATTAAGGATTCAGACTTTGGTTTTATCCACGTCCAAAAATACCTCAAAATAATCATAGTGGTGTAAAATTCAAGAACGATCAAAACACTGGATACAATCAGAAGTTAAGATCCGTAATAGATGTTTTCGATTAAAAGAAGAAATTTTATTTTTCTATGAATAAAGACAGATACGTGAATAGTGTCAGATACGTGAATAAGGTCAGATACGTGAATAGAATCTTGGCTAACCAAAAAGATAGAAATTCCACAAAAAACATCTTCACGCCTTACGAATAGTACTTATGAATAGAATCGTGAATAAGAACTCGTTAATAAGAATCCGTGAATAAGAACTCATGAATAAGAACCCATGAATAGTAACCCCGATATGAAAAAGTTCCAAATTTGATAAAACTTCAGATCAATATTTCAAAGATAATGATATCAAGAAATAATATCATTACTAAAAAAAATAATATCCCTTACCTCGAAAGAAAGAAGATTTCGACCGAATAAACCGAATCTAACTTGCAATCAGATAGCAATACTCAAAGTATACTCAAAATACTACAAGAATACGCTCGATAATATAGAGAGAGAAAACTTCAGCTTCGGTGTGATTTTCAATTCTAACCCAAGACCCTATTTATAGTGAAAATGCTTAACACCAAAGTTAGTAAAATTTAATAAAATATTAATATAATATATATTAAATTCCTACGCCCACGACCATCTGACCATCTGAATTCAGCCACTAATAATGACAAAACAAAAAACGTTTTGTTATTAAAATTAATTAAAACTTTCAAAAATCAATTATTTTGAGTTTTAACTTCAATAATTCATAATAAATAGCCCCTTTCATCAGAAAATTCGAATCTCGCGAGTTTTATAGGAAATTCAATTCTCTACAACTTTGTAGAAGAAAGTTTTTCCAAATTCCAAACAAAATCGACCAAATCCACAAACCAAGCGATTTTACAGTTATAATCAAATTTCAAACCAATAAATGGGGTCCACCGACATGTTTAACATGTTTTAAACATTTATTGCAACAAAAATACTCTTCCTCCTCAGATACTCATATATCCCACATTCGTTGTATAAATATCACCAATTAATATATTATTAAAATAATATATTTAAACGAATTATTTTATCGAAAAAGATAAAATATTAATTTTCAATAATTGTCATTTTAAAATTTTCTCCATCTATATCCACATAAAATCAATATTTTCCTCATCATATAAATCAATAATTAATTATTCACAAAATAATATTGTAATCACAATATCGACAACCGTGCAGCCTTGTGAAAAGAGGGGCTTTCAATAAGAATTTCTTCATCATGGCGCAATTAAATTAGGTGACCAAACCTCTCCTTAGATGTAACTTTCTAGACATTGCTAATAATGTTATCTTATAATATTATTCGATAATATGAATTATTGCTTCGATAATGAAAAATACCGCAGTAATGACAATTATCAAAACAACAAAGAATATAAAATATCAACACAAAGAATTATTAACTCAATAAAATAATCGAACAAAGAATTACATCGTAACCATTATCGAAAGTAAAGGCCTTCTTACGTAAGAATCAATAATTGTGCAATACCGCAGTAATCGCCTTCAACAACGCCAGACATTAGGTGTTTTAAATCCACGGGTATTCCAACAAGATAATCTCAGAATAACTACGCCAAGTTATTTAAAAACAACTTATATTTGTCGTTTTCTTCATCCAATCGCTTTCCGCATATGGGCCCACACACGGTTCATACCGTCGCATTTAATATTCCCGACAAAGATTTAATATTCCACCACCAAACTAATATTCCCTAAAATAATGAATATTTTATAACCACTCGCTTATTTTGAAATATTTCATGATTTAACCCTTAACTATCCACATTAATCAAATCAACCCTTACTATTTCAAAATAATAAATAAAGGAAATTCCTTTTTATTTAAAAAATTTCGGTCTTACAAAGACTAATTGCTCAAGATAACGCTTTTACCTTAAAGTGGATTTTTTAACGTCATCTTCGTCTGTCTGAAAAACTCGAAGTCTCATAAGCCCTTTAGTTTTAATTTAGACCCACCATAAATACGATCACATCCTTAGTGCCTAAGTAAGCACTTTAAGATGTTTTCACCGACTCATAGTGAACTTCTCCATATTATAACCGATCAACATCGTGTCTCGTGACATTTCATCAGATACATGATCACCACTTCATGCGACTCTCTTTTCGTGAGTCCTGGGGACTATTAAGAGAGATACACTCCATAGCTCATCTACATGAGACATCTCTTGAGTTTGCCATGCTAAACGACTTTTAGCATCAAATGAATATACGCTCGGGTTAAGTCGAAGCATCCTCTTAAATCTATCTATATAGATTTATATCCCCAATTAAGATACTCTTTCAAATCATTCATGGAGGAATGTTTAGACAACTTTATTTTTCTTGATCAGTAGCATTGGTATGTCATTCCTTATCCGTAGTATATCAACATATAGTACTAGGAATGTCACGATGCTCCTAATCGACCCTTTTGTACACACACTAGGTTCATTCTTATTTTGATAAAATCAAACTCTTTTGATCGCTTTCATCAAACGAATGTTCCATATTTGAGAAACTCTTCAATCCATTTTCTCGAAAGTGTCTACAACACTTACCTCATCGTATGATGAACTCGATCATCATCTTCTATGATGCGTACACTTCATCATCATCATCTATGATGAATCCATACCTCCTAGGTATCTTTGGTACTATTATTTCGTATTTATTTATTCGATTGTGGTACAATAGGTCTATCTATCTATAGGTTCCTCTTATTCGACTTATAGTGTTTTGTGGTTCTTGAACTTTTCAAGATCTATTATCCTCCCACTAATTTTTTTAATGATAAACACCTTTATTTTGTAAGGCGTGTTTCAGAACAAACACCTTTTTGCTAAGTAGAATTATGTAACATATACCTTAAACTTACTTTTAGGATGTCCCACAAATCGCATACATGTCAAATCTTGTCCCAAGCTTATCCTTCAAACCTTTTCACATAAGTTGGACAACCCCTTATCTTAACATACTTAAGATTAGGAATCATCCTCGTCTATAACTTTTATGGAGTCTTCAATGGATTTTGAGGTTACCTTTTCAGAGATACGCAGCCATTTCTTGGACATGATCCTGAAGGATATTGGAATGCTCAGTAAAATCATTATGGACCGCACCATGTCCAACAAGGTACGATTTTTCATTCAGATACATCAATCAATTATTGCAGATCGATGATGTGTCCATTATGAGAAAACCATTTGAGATGATCTAGAAACTTATCAGACAAGTATTTATTCCTCGATCTAATCAAAGAATCTTAATACATTGCCAATTTGTTTCACTTCAATTTTTGAACCTTCAAATAATTCAAACTTGTATTTAAGCAAATACACACATTCAACTCTTTGAATGATCATCTCCTTTTCTTATACTAATTTGTTCAATATGCAAAAATTATTTTCATGTAAATCAAGTATACAAAATTTATTAATAATATTCCATTCTATACAAAACATTATTATTATAAATAGAACAACAATTGTTCTTAATTATAATACCAAAGATTTCATCATGTCCAACAATAAAATGGAAATAATATTTTTAACAAGAACTGGAATACAATAACAACTTATCGACTTAATAGATTTACTCGTAGGCATTGCTAAACTATAAGTTTCTCATGGCTAATATGATAACCTTTGTTACATTTCCACATATGATTACTTATATTTGTTTAGCTTTCTTACTCGCTTGGTCCCTTCATAAATCTATATTTATGATAAACCAAAGTCAGATCCAATACCCAAGTAGAACCTCGACTTAAAGAAAATTTATTTCAATCATGAACAAAATCAGATTGTAAATCAAACTTCACTAAGCTTCTTTGGTTAGCCATCGTAAGATGCTTTCGCAGCTTTTTTTTTCAAAGGTCCAGTGTTCATTGCGTGGAAGCAAACTCCTTTGCTATCCGTGACGCTTTTGTTCTTATTATCCTTTGTTTATGCCTTTCTATTTACCTTCTTTGAATCGCTCTTCTTTTCGGAAGATCCTTTGGCCCTACCAAGAAGACATGGTCTTTCTTGGTTCGAAAGTGACTCTCAACATTTTTCAACATGATAAGCAAATCAACAGGTCATATCTCTAGCTTGTTCATATGAAAATTCACAACAACCGTGGAAAGGTGTCCTGAGGAGTGAGTGCAAGATCAAATTCTTGGCTCAACTCTCCATCCATGACAAAACCAAGGTTGTCTCTAATTAATCAATCAAATTGATTATGTTAAGAACTTTTATTCTGCATTTATAGTGCTATCGCCATTCTAGATCTAAGAGCTCCTTAGATATCTCGATATCTATCACCCTACTTTCTTCACCATCAACTACTTGATGTGCGGGAATATAGTAGAGAGCATCCATAGTTTCTTGTCGACGAAGCTCGTTACTTTCGTGGATGCGAGCATGATGCATCGAGCCAAATCAGGCATCATCTTCGCCACTTTCTAAAAGTAGCAATGTCTTCTCAGAGGCATTATTCGCAAACCATTGCAGGGATAAGCGATAAGGACATAAGATAGCTTTTCAAATATGAGAACTATTCTCAAATTCCTTAACCAATCCGCTTAATTGATGGCCCGTTAATTTAGCATCTAATATGCTTCGCAGATGATAGTAATTTTAGACATTGTAAAATTTCAGAAATGAATTTGTAATTAACAACATTTTAACATACATTCTTTTATTAATTACCAAAATAATTTAGGTCTTGTTTTAAATTGGCATCTCCCACTATTTTCTTCAAACTATATTACCCTCGCTATATAGTTCTAAGAAAATCTGATTAAAGATTAGCTAGTGAGAATAAGGATCCCATTTCAAATGTATATAACCTTGTGGTGATTAACAACAAACTATATATAAATAAATAGGTAGACAACTTTTGTCAATTACATCAACTATGTAACTCCTTGTATTTTGCCTCTTAGATTATTTTGATCAAGTGTGTGGCACATCCGAATCAAATTATCCAAGTTAAGTCCGACCTAGCACTCCATATATTCAAAAAAGAAAAATATCATCCTTGTGGTGACACAACAAAATAATATTGTTCAATTTTCTTTATAAGCATCAAATGTGATAAATTAACATCTTAAATACTTAATACTTGCCTTGTGGTGACACAACAAACTCATATTAAATATTTAATACTCTATTAATTTTATCATGTTGAAGCGCTTGACGCTCGATATTCCAAATATCTTTGAACGCTTAGACTTAATATAAAAAATTTGAGGGGTTTGTTATTAATTTATCTCATCTTGTTTAGCGCATGCATTTATATATATATATATAAAATACACGCTATATTAATGAACATGCGAAGCATGTTTGCATAATATATAATATATATAGAATAAGCATGCACATATAGAATACTATATTCTACCCTTGATTGATTATGAACTTTATTCTAGTTTGGTTCACTAGAGCCACCAAGTGAACCAAAAGGTCAAACCCTAGGGGTGCAAGAAATAATATTTAAATATAACTATTACATTTAAACCCTGCTCCATTACAAACGGTCTTCAAGCGCCTTCGCTTCCTCGATCTCCAATTCTTCAAATTAATTCTAACTATTCCTATTACAAAACTATTTAA
Organism: Panax quinquefolius; assembly: GCA_020205615.1. Taxonomy (NCBI): domain Eukaryota; kingdom Viridiplantae; phylum Streptophyta; class Magnoliopsida; order Apiales; family Araliaceae; genus Panax; species Panax quinquefolius. The sequence continues at coordinate 103,968,410 of CM035174.1, read as the reverse complement.
AATAAATAGAAACCTTGACGCAAAGAAATAAGGGAAGTACATGTAGAGAGAGATAGAATTTACATTAAGAAAAAATTAGAGAAGATTTAGGCACTTGAATTCCATTTAATAAAACTCATACATTCATGCATCCAACTAAAATAAAATCCAATCATATCGGGTCAATAGTCCATAATCAATCCCATTTATTATCATACACATCACCATACGCATCAATAAATAACATTCATCTTATGAATAATAAACATTTAATATATATATCGATATCATTTAATGGGCAAATTTAGTTAAGATAAAATCTAATTTTGAATCAAAATAAACTCCTTTATTTTAATCCAAATTTAAATCAAAATAAAACTATTTTATTTTAATTTATCCAATTTTGAATAAAATAAACTATTTTATTTTAATCAAAATTTTAATCAAAATAAACTCCTTTATTCTAATTAATTATGGAATCCAATTCCATGTATATAAAAAAATCTTTAATTAAAATAAACTCTTTTATTTTAATTAATTATGGAATCCAATTCCATGTAAAAAAAACTTTTATTAAAGGAAACACGGATATTCTTTCCTATTCACAAATAAACTCCTTTATTTTGAATAATATGAAATCTTATTCCATATTTAAATAAACTCTTTATTTAATGAAATTAGGATTCTCTTTCCTATCCACAAATAAACTCTTTTATTTTGAATAATATGAAATCTTATTTCATATCTAAACAAACTCCTTTATTTAAGGAAAGATGGATTTACTTCCTATTCACAAATAAACTCCTTTATTTTAGAAAATAAAATCCAATTTCAACTCCAATTAGTTATCATGGAATCCAATTCCAACTCTAATTAGTTAGCATGAAATTTAATTTTAAAATTAAAATAAACCTTTTATTTTAAGATTAAAATAAATATTTATTTTAATTATAAAATAATTTAGAATATATATTATATATAATACGGTTAGTATATATATATATATATATATATATATATATATATATATAATATGATTACAGGATCTTGATAAGAACTTAAGAAGTTTTGCCAAAAACCGTGAATCACATGAATCCTTGAATTCCGTGCCTTGCTTCAAAAAAAAAAAAAATAAGTACCAAAGATTTCATTCAAGCATTACATGAAACCCACGTGGCCTTTTAAAAAAAAATTCCTGCAGCCTTTTTTTTTTAATTTTTTGAAGGAAGCACGTGGCCATTATGTAAGCTCCTATCTAGCCTCACGGATTTTAAGGAGCTGGTAGGTAATAAGATTAACGGTTTTTCCTTTTTTTTTTAATTTAATTAATTTTATACAACAAAATTATGCCCAATAAAATTGTTCTAAACACATATCAACATACATATCAAATCTGAACAATTAATAATTCGCATAAAGGTTTGGCTCTGATGCCACTGTTGGGTTTGTAATATTCATGAACGCAATCAAATTGCAAATAATGCGGAAACGTGTAAAATCAGAGTTTAAAAAAATTTACAAACCATATACCCGAATCACCCTTTATGCACAATTATTAATTAAACGAAAAGATAAAGAATAAAATCATACCTTGAAGATCGAAGCTTCCTCGTGTACAAGTTCACCTCCAAATCCTTTCGCTCAACTTGAATCCACCGGGTTTGGTTCCTTCCTTTCGATCAACGTTAGCCACCCATATGTTTGGCCTCTGAGGTGATCCACCAAGGAATAATAAGAATTCAAGAAGAAGGGGTATTTCGCTCAAACCCTAGTTTTTCCTATCTCAGATAGAAAAGAGCGCATTCTCCAACAAATTGGAATTATTACGCATATCCGATATCCGATATAAAGACACCTCTTATAAAGATATCATGTAACCTTATTTAATAAAATAAGGTATTATTTAATTAAACTCTTTTAATTAAATGGGCTCCCCTAATCTTATTAGGGATAATTAATTAAACTCCTTTAACTAACTTTCCTCCTAATCCTATTAGGAATAAATGAGAAGTACTTATATTAAATTAATTTATATACGAGGAATAAATGAAAGTACTTTTAGGAATAAATGAAGTACTTATAATAATAATTGTAATAATATTAATAAGACTCCTCTTATTAATTTATATTTAATATTTCTAAAATATTAAATAATAATATTAAGCTATTTAATTTATTCTATCACCATAGATTAAATTAAATATACTTAATATATTATTACGATTATGCCATTAATTTCTTAAATAATTATTCTTCCTTTTATGGTGTGACCCTTTAGGTTCTCCATATTAATAGGTTGTGAATAAATCAATTAGAACAATTCTAATCTTATTTAAATAAATAAATTAAACAATTAATTTATTTAAATAAATAATATTTATTCTACAATAGGGATAAGCCTCCCTAATGATCAACGACTTTCCGGATAATATAGATTTCAACATTAATCATTAAAGAACCTTTGAGTAAATAGTTACTGCACAATTCAATCCTTCAACCATACAATGTCCCAATTAAATATAAGGCATGGAATTCTTTCGCCAAGTCTTATTTTATTTAATTATATGTATTTCGACTCTTAAATGCACAACTCCAAATAATGCAAATTAGAAACTCCTTTCTAATTTCATTCGCATTGCCGAGGACTCTTTGGGTTGTCATTTATCGAATCACATAGGACATTTCTTCTTTTTATTAGAAGTGGTAGATTCTTTATCGATCATACATTATCTCCATGTACAACTTATTATACCCAAGCATACCCTTTGATATACCCTAAGGGTCTTAAGGAATAAGTCAAAGTATAACTCATCATACACAAGATACTATGATGATCTCAAGTCCAAGGATTACTTGTCTTACTATCACTACTGTGAATTCCTATCGACAGCAAATAAAACTCCATTAGGTATTCCTTAGCGAGCCAACGCTCAATGAACTTATTCTAATAAGCACCTACATACTTGCTTTAGTGTCTCCACACAAATGATCGTGAGATCAATCATCCACATCCAACGAAAGAAGAACGTATGTACCAATCTACCCGGATTCACTAATCCCCAATTTAGTAATCCAATGATTGGGGAACTATTTTAGTTTTAAGCTTTTAAGAATTTAGATCTCATTAGAATGATCATCATCATTATTCTAAAAGCATTGCTTAAAACTATGGGTTTATCACATATTATAAAACAAAGATCACGTAGATAATTAAAAGCCTTTAATAAATTAATACTTTTTATTAATAAATGAATAAGATTGTTACAAAGTATATGCTTTATCATCAAACATGATTGGCTCAGGTATGCATACTACTTTCAATTGCTTTGTAGAGTAAAATTCAAGAATGCTCGTAAGAATATTTTCATGAAAGATACTTTGGATGAAGACAATTATCAAGGATATTCCACTAATTTCATGGAGTATGTAAGTCAAAACTTTAACCAACCGAGTATAATAAAGAATGGAATAACAAAAGAAATCACCACGTACATGCAGATTTCAGATGTACAAAGTTATTCCAATAGAATACTAAATAACGGATCCGTGTCGAGACAAAATTCGCACCGACGTGATGTTCCAATGTAATAATAATGAATGAAATAACAATGAAATCACCACGCACGCAGATGCTCAGCAGATGAAAAGTTATTCTAATGTAATACTAATAAGGGCGGAATCAGTCCCGCGTAAAACGCATGCATGAGGATATTCCAATGTAATAATAATAAAGATTTTAACCCGTCCCGCCAGAAAACGCATTGCATGTGATATTCCAACGAGTAATAATAAAGACGGAATCGTGATTCTACAGAAAACGCATGCATGTGATATTCCAAATGTAGAAAGAAAAGATTTTAATAATAGAATAATGTCACCAAGTATAGGTAGCCCGCAGATACAAAAGTTATTTCAATGTAATAATAAAGAATGGAATAACATAAGTTCTCTTCATGAATACAAAAGAATAACACCCCTTACGAGTACAACAAATAATATTACATACCTAAGAAGAAGATTACTAGATATATAAGAAGTGAAGAGCGTAATACTTTCTTCTTTCTCGCATATAGTTTTATCTCTAGAGTTTCAGGTGAATTGTAAGAAAATAATGAAGGAATGAACTTCTATTTATGTAGAAAAATGGATCGCATAAGAATTCTAATTCATGAACGGTCAGATTGATTTACTTTAATCTGACTATTCCATATTTAAAGCAAAATCTTTTAAATAAAATATAATAAATATATATATATATATATATATATATATACTAATAATAATTGAACTCCCTCCCACTTTGTCAACAAAGCCATCAAAATAATCATACTCCTAACGTTTCAAAATCAAACATTATTATATATATATATATATATATATAATCACCAATCATCATATATATATAAACATATATATATATATATATAAATATCATGTTACTTTCCATATAAAACAACTCTCGTGAATCTGGCATCCATTTCACTAATTTCTTTCACACACAGGCCCCCACACGTGCCCCACTATTAAAAAAATAATTTTCTACCGATTATTTTAAAAATGAATAAATGGGGTCCATAAAATAAGCAAAATTCACAACAATTACTATAGTAATAATTCAATAAAATTGAGTGACTTCTCACGTAAAGATCAATAATTAATACCTGCGTGTTACTACGCAACCATGCCAGACATCGTATTTTTTTAACAACGGGTATTTCAACAGCTTAACGGTAAAACTTCATTTACCGTTATTTTCATATAAAGTATTTTTTCGTTTTCAATTCGACAATAATTCCGTTATGGGGCCCACCAATGATTGTCTTTGTTGTACGAATATTCCCCGTTAAAACGAATATTAAACCAATCGAATATTATATAACAACTTACGATTTTGTAAAATTTATAAATATTACCCACAACTATAACATTATATTAATTTCACTCCATAATATTCAAAAATAATATTTATAGAAAATTCATCTTTATTCAAAAAGTTGGGGTTTTACCTATTAACTTGAAAAAATTATATCATTTTATGTCATCATCACTATATATGTGAGTTTTTTAAAATAAACAAAAAATGATAAATAAATTTTTTTTGGTTGAAACAATTTTTTTCTCCAAGGTAAGTCATAATAATAATAGTATGATAAAAAAGGATATGAAAATGAGAAACAAATTTAGGTCAAGCCTCCTACATATTAATTCTAAATATATTCACCAGTAAAATTCTAAGTGATCATGGACTCAACAAATACTGCAAGTAAACGATGGTAGTCCCTCTGTATTTAATTGATTATGCTAATAATTAATTGAAAAAATATCAATAAATAATACAATTTTTAATTCTCACAGGATTGATATATAGGCTTGTTTTAGATCTATAATAGAGACTAAAAGTCTAAAGAAAATACGTACGTACACCACATACATGTTTGCTAATCTTGTTTGACTGCTCAAAAATGACCTCCATATATCAAAAACTACTTTTAGGTCTTAATTTCCTACACGAGGGTTTGACAAATTGGCGAGTGTTCTCTCCTTATTTGATTATGAAGCTAGCTAGCTAGCTAACTCAATGTACGCAATTAATACTTAATTAATTAGGAAATGAGATTATTTCTACGTCGTCTCATTGTCAATGCTATATACTCCATAGGTTTTCTGGTGAATGGAATGGCGCGTATGAACGAACTTTTAATGTAGAGATTATGGTTGAAAGAAACCCCATAACAAGTGTTCAGACTTATGACTCATAATTTAAAAGCTACTGAAAAGGATAGTGCGGAGCGGAGCGAAACGACGCACAGCTCCGCCCCGCACTAACCTATCCGAATTGAACCAAAAGTTAAAAGTGCGGTATGGTATGAAATTTTTTGCGATAGTAGTCGAGATGCTATTTGGTTGGCTTGAGGTGCATTGATAGTGGTGGGGCATATATGGAAGCGATGTGAGCCAGTATGGTCAGTGGTCGTGAGACGGAGTTTTAATGCGTTGTTTTTGGAAGGATATTATGGGTATCGAATTTATAATGCCAAGTATGGTTGAAAAAGAATTAAGTAGTTATAAATACTCTATCAGAAGCCCTATATGAATCGAAATCATCAATAAAACAAGCCGCATGTGGATTGTGGAGTAACCAAATTAGAAAATCACGATAAATCTTTATATTAATTCTCTATTATTGTGTGTGCATGTGTACGTACATTTAATTAATTTATATATCCAGTATCTATTTGTTTCCAAAACGTTTATGTGATGATTTGTTAAAAGCTAGCTAACTAGCTCCTCCTTGATGTTTTTTTTCCTTGAAGTTGGAACAACTAACTAATAAGACAATATATATATTAATTGACATATATATAATTTTTCTTTTGCAGAGTCAATCTAGCTACAAAAACGGTGCCAATATATGCAATACATACATGCAATAATCATTTTTTGTCACTTGACTGTTTTCTATTTTTGTATGCATGCATGCAATTTATATATATACATACATATAACATACTATGGTACTAGAAAATTATGGATCGATCAAGATCATTGATTTGATGATTAACTTCTGGGATGATTTTGGATGCCAAAAACATCGAATTGATCTCGACGTACACTCCTTCATGAACAAAAAACTCGGCCATGATTTTGATGCTCCAAAAGGAAGAAGCTAGTAAATATTACAAAAAGTCCACCCATATATGAATAAATAAAGTATTATATATATATATATATATATATATATATATATATATATATATATATATTAATACTATATATCATATATTAATACTATATATCATATATTAATTAGAATAAAATATCCTGACTTGAGCCGTCTATGTATGTTGTATTATGAAGCATACATATGCCAATCTGCCATTGTCTTAACTTCTCCAAGCTAGAGATTAAAAAAATGGCAATAACGTACTAATATATTAACAAATTAATTCGTACTTAATATTTATAATTTAATTGCATCTTCTTCAATTTATTGGTTGACTCCTAGTGTAAAAACAATTTCAAGAAAATTTTGTTGGGAATAATACAGACATTAGTTACCATTGAGTCGTTGTACATCGTTTATATATTACTGGATAAAATTTTCTACATGTTAGGTACTAGGTAGGGCCGAAAATTCAAATGATATGACATGATATTTAATGTAAGAAAATTCAAAATGCTAATGAAAGGAGTTGGGTGTTCCTTAAGTAAGGTATGAAGTTTAATTTGAGTCTTGTAAATAGAGAAAACAATCTCACTTTATGAATCCTACTATAGTCATGCCGGATACGGGAGGTGAGAAAAAAAAGAAAAAAAAAGAAGACCAATATGCTAGAAAAATCATTCCATCATAACTCTCTGACAGTATTTGAGGTTCAATAAATGGGGAGTACCATATACTACATAGTTTCATCAAGACATTTGGTACAGGTTAATATTTTCATTGAACTCCACCGCAACACGACAGCAAGAAATCAACAACCCTTTTAATTTCCAAGCAATGATTAATAATAAAGAAATTGGGTATAGAATATTACAAGACTTCATATTTAAATTTAGGGAACTGATATTTTTACGTGTATTTTTAATATTTTTATGTAATTTTTTTTTGCATGAGCATACAATGGGCCGATAAATTTTTTGTGTGAAAGTAATCATGTAAAAATATCAAAAACACATGTAAAAATAGTAATCCATCCCCTTGAATTTATTTTTTTACCAAGTGGAAAATGGAGTGCCTAAACCTATGGTATCATTGTGAATCCGAAAACAGAATATATATTTAATTAATACAAGGGTGATATTCAAAATCACGTACGATTGAATATTGGCGACATGAATTTGGCATGATCAAATTGGTATCCATGAAAATGAAGGTGATTTCGTGAAAATGATATTATGAAATGATGATGACACCATGTATCTTTTTTCTATTAGTTAACAGAATTTGACATTAACCACTTGAAAATGGAAAAACTAACAACCTTAATTTATCATGTAAAACGTGGAACATACTATTTTAATTTCCCAAAAAGCTCACTTGGGAAAGCTTAGAGAACACAACTACACCAAAGGTCTATTAAATTTAGGAATTAATAAGACAAAAACAAACAGTTCGATCTTGAAAATAATTAAATACCACCAAAAAACTACTCCATAACTGTACGTATAATTATTTTATACAGTATTTATCACCATATATATATATATATATATATTAGAAATTAAAAGAAAAGCTGATACATCAAAAGTTACAGACTTGAGTCTGATCATGGTAGCTACAGCTCCACTAGCATGGTGGTCCATCAAAGACAATGGACCAGGACCTGGACCACTCTAAATACATATATATAGTTGTATATATAAAGTACGTAGTCTTCCCCCTCGCCCCGCCCCGCCCCGATTTTTAGGGTGTCCTTGACCTGAACCTACAAAAGCAGTTTTTTAAAGTGGTAGTACAAATAGCTTTTGCAGTAGTGTGAAACTACTACTATTATTATAGCTACATGCATTCAAACATGGACAAAATCACTAGATGAAAATTTTTAAACTTATTAGTTATGCAACTTTTAGCTATAAAATTTCTATTTAGAGTATTGCATAAAGGAGAGAAAAAAAAATGCTTCCTGAGACCATGTACAGTTTTTTTCTACAATTTTTCTTTTTTATAGTTTTGTTACGAGTTGACTGTCAATATTATTCATGCATTTATATTACTTATAAATTATGTCATTGACAACAAAATGTGTTAGTACAATTATAAGGTAACCCTATCAAACATAAAATTCAATGAGACCGAGAGGCGCCGTCCAAAACGAGGAGATGCCTCCTTGAGAACATGGAGGTGGTTAAGATGGAGAATGTGGCGACCAATGATTTCTTGATCTAGAAGAAAGTCACGTTAAAATAAGGAGGATGACAGACAAACTTACCCAGCAAAATAAATTTGGATAAAATGCAAAGTCCCACATGTGGTGCCTGGAGTTCGAAGTCCAATTTTTTTAATAGAATCTCAATTTACGTTGACCAAAAGAAAATGACTCAATACTCAATGTTAACGCCAAGATCTTTCCTCACGTCCCAATCACGTAAGACGCGTCCGATATCCCCGCATAGACGAAGAAACACGATCAACACGAAAGTTTGACTACCGACTGTGAGAGGATAACCTCCGGTAGAGTCAAGACAAGCGATCACATGCTAGGTTAAAATGGAGGAAAAATATCTAGTGCCTTTTAGAGAGAATAATAATAATGTGGTTAAGTTTTCTGTAATGTTTTGTTACTTACCTTTCTTGTGTGATCCTTGCCCCATACGTCTTACTCTGGATCTTGGTTCTGGCCACCCACTATCTCATGACACCTCCCCCCCGGTGGCCATCTCAAATTGAAAACATGTAGCTCTTCTTCCTTACTGCTACTACCACATTTTGTTTGCCACCGTCGTCGGTCATCCGAGTCTCATCCTCATTAATCTTTATGCTGAGAAAGGTGGCGAACATAATGATCAACTATCTTTGGTGTAATGATTCTGGCCAATAATAAAAAGGTTAAGTGACGATTTGTGTAATGGGCTAATCCAATGACTAAGCCCAATAAATAGAGATGACCCATATAATGGGATCCAATCAAAAGACCCAATAGAATAATCAAATAACTAGGCCCAAATTATTGGATCAATGGGACAAAAAAGTAATATAATCCGAGGAGGAGCCCATTAAGTGCCGCCCGATAATGAAAAATGCCGATCGCTACCAACATCGCTTCCCCAGGTCTTTTATTAAACAGGGTGTTTAATGGAAGACTGTAAATAATATAGGCCTATGATATAATGAATTGTAATAAATCACAAGGGGTCTAATCTGAAACCTGTCGAGGCCCAACGGATGAATGCCAATCAATAATTCGAATAAAATGAGGCCCAAAAGAGAGAAGTCCAATCCGGTTAAGACACTAAACCCAAAACCGGACGCTACCCCTTCACATTCGCCATCATTACTGCTAATTAAATGTGCCGCCCTCGTGTAACGTGCAACCGTCAGTATAAAAGGCAACTCTCTCCCCAGTTGACAACTTTTATTTGTCAATCTGAAATTTGGACGTCCTCTCGAGCTCTAGCATTCTTCTTGCTCAAATTTCTTTATCTCTTCTGCAAACTACCAACAATGGCGTCTTCCGATTCTGCTAACACCGCTCCAATCCACGCCATTCCTCTCACCACTGTTCCTCCTACACCTAACCCTAACAAGGCCACTTCGAGTAAGAGCACACCGAAAAAGCCCCTTCCAAATCCCTCTATTTTCTTCCAGAGTGCGACCCAATAACCTCATGCCAATACCGCCTCCACCATAAACGAAAAAAGCGTTCAAAATGCTTATATGCGTGTATCGAGTTCCAATGACTCATCGGCCACGCCCCACCGCCATCGAGAGAATGTCTTAGTGCCCGAACTATTTGGATCGCCATGCCTCTGACCTTGCTAGAAAAAGGGGTTCGATTCCCCTTACATGTTTTCTTGGTCACCCTTCTAGGGTTTATTGGCGTCGGCTTCGCCCAACTAGTCCCGAACTCATACATTCACATCTTGGCGTTTATCGCCTTCTGTCATGAAGTGGGCGTTGTTGTGACGCCCCCAAAATTAGGTATACGTCACCCATCTTGGGTCGCCACTTACATGGTACATAAATTCAAATACAAACTTAATTATACATACGTGCGTGTAATATCGACAATACATAAACCGAGAGTTCTAATAGGAATATTGTCATTTAGACAATATCCATACTCAAGGAGTCCTCATTACATTTATTGTTACTTTATTTAATGAGAATAGTGAGGACTACTAATGCTATCTTTGGGACCATCACTCTTTTTCCGACTGCGTCCGGCCTATATTCTCATTTCTGAAGAGAACGGTGAAAAGAAAGGGTGAGCTCAACTAGCTTGAAGAAGAAATATTATAACTAAGATAATACGAGAATAAATTATCAATAGTCTTCAACAATGTTAAAGCGATAAAATACAATAGACAACCGGTTTAAGCTGCGGTGAATATCGCAATCCATTAAAAGAGTCAGTAGAAAATAAAATCTACTATCTTTTATGATTTAAAAAGGTTTTCATCATCGTTATAAATTTGAGACTCAGATTTAATAAATATTCCACCACATCTAATCATCCCCGTACTACGGTCAAGAATTTTCATTAAATCATCAATGGTCAATGACTATACCGAATAAAACCACAGTCATAATCATACCAAAACTATTCATCAATGCTTTCTGTGCCACCGAGGACTTTTACCACATCATTTATAATAAAGTCATGATTATACCGAATGATCCTCGGTCATAATCATACTAAGTCCATCTATGCACGTAAGCTAAAGATGACTTTTATCACATCATTTATAACATTACGGCCATGATTACAAGAATAGTCTCTCGGTCATAATCATACCAAGTCCATCTACGCACTACTGGTGCCATGAGATGACTTTCAACATAATATAAACATGAGGAAGATGACAATGATATAAGAATTGATAAAACAAGTTCAAGAATTATTTTATCCGAGGGAATTATTAACGTCTAAATTATCAACACGATCATTGTTTTGTAGAGTAAAATTCAAGAATATCGAGAAGAATATTTCCGCCAAAGGATATCTTTGGATGAAGCCTTAAATATCGAGGATATTCTACTAATTTCATGGAGTATAGAAGTCAAAGTTTTAACTAACTGGGTATAATAAAGAATGGAATAACAAAAGAAATCACCATGCATGCAATAGGCCTTGCAGTGAGTTATTCCAAGCAGAATAATAATAACGGAACCAAAGTCGGTGAAATTCACAATCTACGGGATGTTCCAACAAAATAATAAATGCGAATAATAAATGATGGAACGAGTCCAACGTATAGCTTGCAGTATAGGATATTAAGCGAGAATAATAAAAGCGGAATAATAAAAATGGAAACAGTGCAGTGTAAAAACACATGCATGACAGGATATTCCAAAGAATAATAATAAAGAGGCGGAACCAGTGCGGTGTAAAACACATGACAGGATGTTCCATGACAGAATAATAGAAGAATGTCACCAAGTATAGGGTAAACCACGTATCTGAGTTATTCCAATGAGAATAATAAAGAAATGGAATAATGAAGTTCTCTTTTTGAATACAAAAGAATAATATCCTTACCTAGTAAAAAGACATGTATATCAAAGTAGTGAAGTACCGGAACGCTTCTTCTTCTTTCTCTATAGATTTTTCTCTATAACTTCTCTCTATAATTTCTCTCTCTAGAGTTTCGGTGAATTCGTAAGAAAATAATGAAGGAATGAGCTTATTTATAGGAAAATAGAATGCATAGTAATTAATCCATAAACCATCCAGATTGATTTACTTTAATCGATGATCCATATTTAAAGCAAAATCTTTTAAATAAAATATCATATATTCTATTTATATAAAAATATTTTTACTATGCAAACACTATGCAACACTATGCAAAAACACTACGCAACACTATCATAATAAAATATAATATATTCTATTTATAGAATAACTTTAATAAAGTATTACATTTTATATAAAAGATGTTTACATTTTATTACGTTAATAATACGAATAAAACAAAACGTCATTATCATTATAATAATTCATATTATTAATAAACAATAATGGAATCAAACTGGTGACTTCACATAAAGATCGATAATCAATACCGTAAAGCTTTCTTGCAACCACACGTATTCTTTGTACTTTTACTATCGAGTAGTTCAACAAGATCAACGGTAAAACTTCCATAGTTATTTCAATAAAATATTTTTGTCGTTTTCTCAATCCGACAATAATAATTTTGTTGGGTCCACCAATGATTGAGCCATCAGTACGAATATTCCCTGTTAAACCAAGAATATTTCCGACCAATCGAATATAATATAACCATTTGCATACTTTGCAAAATTTATAAATACTACCCACAACTATAATATTATCTTAAATTCACACCATAATATTAAAAAAATTATTTCGACAAAATTTAAATCTTTATTGATAAAATCTGGGGTCTCACAGTTGCCCCCACCCTCGACTTTTTCTTCTCCATATACGCAAGATTAAGAAGTCTACAGAGAAAGGATTCAAAATCTCAGGCAAGATTCCTTCAAAAGTCGGAGAGGACTTGAGCGACGCTCTACGATGAATACTCCTTCCGGTAACAAAAGATGGCATGAAGCGGTGGTTCTTCGTTAAAGGACACGAGATTGCCTCTCTCCCCGACTAGACAACATTAGACAAAGTATCCATGACTTTGAGATATAGCCGAGGAGCAGCGTGAAAGAGATGATTGAACTTCCGGATAACTTCCAGAAGAAGGAGAGGAGTTACACTCTTCTCACCAAACAAGCTTGGTTGTATGACCACAAATGTAAGTCTCAAAGTTTTCAAATTTTTATCAAAGTAAATTTTTTGTGCTTACTATTGTAGAAAGATCTAATAGAGTGTATTTCTTTGTTGCAGTGTCTTTGATCAAGCCTTCATTGATGGATCGAAGGGATTTAGAAAAATTCCTTTCGAGCAAACCTCCCACATCCCCTCCTACCGAAACCCCCCAGGAAGAGATTCCGGCCTCTGAAGCCCTAGAGACCAAGATCTTCCTATAGAATCAGAGGCTGTAGAAGAGACTCTCCAACTTCGTAAGAAGAAGAGAGCTGTTCGAAAGCCAAGAGGTATCTCCCAAGAATCTCAATGGATTACTACTTGCAGCCTGATCGATATGCCTGAAAACGAACGAATGCAGGCTCTTCGAATCAATAAAAGGCGAGCCAAGGTAACTCCGTTGACTGTCAAAAAACTTCGGGTTCCTACTGGCCCAGTGGGAACTCAGGCTTCCGAAGAGGGTCCTGAAGAACAGCCTGAGGCTTCAATTGTCTCTCGGAAAGGAAAACAACCTTCGGACGATCAACCACCACCCCTGGAGAACCGATTTCCGACCAACCACAGCCGTCACCTATCCCTTCGCCGACCCAGGAACCTACTCCTGGTCGCTCTCCATCTCCTGAGAACATATACATGGATCCTTCACCATCACCTCCCCATGAAGAACGGACGCCTTTCATCTCAATACCTTCTGCCGATGAGTATGAGAATGATGCGAGGGGGTCTCCAACTTTATGGCCTCATTTCAATGCCAATTACCCTTTCCATCTCTTCAATTCTTTTGTTAGAGAGATCGATGAGCCTTAGGTTTCATAACATTTCGATCATGGACTTAATTAAAGAAGGCATGAATTACCACGCCAAGGTGAATATTTGTCTGTCTGCTCTTTTGGATTTATATGTATTTCTTTGAAAATTAACGAATTATCTGTGAATATCTATAGGCGAGTGCTGTCTTCGGGCGTCTTCTTCCACGCTATCAAGAAGCTGAAGCCGAAGAGGATGCTGCTCGTCGAGAAAACACAATTCTGAAGTCAGCTTGGAATAAGGCAAGGACTAACCTCGGCGATGCTCTCTTCAATAATGAAAATCTTCAAAAGGACTTAACTCGAAGAATGGAAGAATTGAAGATCTACAAAGAGGACTTGAAGAAGACGAAGGCCAGCCAACAGGAGATGACAAGTCTGAATGTTGATCTTGACACACAGAATCATGCTCTAAGGCTCAGGAATGAAGAACTCTGTATAGCCAATCAAAGCTTGGCTATACAAGTTGATAATCTTCAGGAGAAAGCTCGTGCTGACAAAGAGCAGAATTTGAACATTCGTCTTAAGCTTCAGGGCAAGTTGAAAGCTTTGCGGGCTTTAGGTCCACCCTTAACTGAAGAGTTTCGCGAACAAATGTGGGACGAATACCGAAAGTCAAATGAGCTGAATAAGAAGGTAGTTAAGATGTTTTCTGATGGTTATTATGATTGCCGAAGAAAGGACAAGGCAAAACTTGTCGCGGTCGAAGTTGATCGTACCATTCTCAATTCGTCTGAAGATGAAGCCTCAGCCTGAAGAGGGATATCTGTTTCTTCTTTTTTTTAGCTTAGAGGATTTTTGTAAAAAAAATTCATATTTATGTCCTTGTAATTGGCAATATATTAATGGAATATGGGCTTTGTTCTTTATGACTTCGGTGCATTTACTTTTTATCAATACTTCAATATCGATTCAACTTGAAAAATGTACAAGCTCTTTCATGGGCTTAACTTGAACTGTTAATTAACAACTAGGCAAGTCATATAACAGATAAGATGAAGTTAAAGAATGAGGCATTCCAAACTCAACACTTAGAAAAATTTAGGTAATAAAGTAAATGAATACTTATTTGTTACCGAAGTGTGAGATAGATCTGCTTTATAGGGAATTTGTTTACCCCAAAAGGCCTAACAAAACCACAAGATGACATTTGCCTACCACGAAGGGCCTGACTGTGAGACCCCAGATTTTATCAATAAAGATTTAAATTTTGTCGAAATAATTTTTTAATATTATGGTGTGAATTTGAGATAATATTATAGTTGTGGGTAGTATTTATAAATTTTGCAAAATATGCAAGTGGTTATATTATATTCGATTGGTCGGGAATATTCGGTTTAGCGAGGAATATTCGTACAACTACTCAATCATTGATGGACCCCTAATGTAAATTATTATCGGATCGAGAAAGCGACAAAAATATTTTATTGAAATAACGGCGGAAGTTTTACTAGTGGATCTTGTTGAACTACTTTCGGTAGTAAAAGAAATGCGATGTCGTGTGGTTACATAGTAAGCATTACGGTATTGATTATTGATGCTTATGTGAGAAGTCACTCGGTTTGATTCCATTATCATTCGATTAATAATATGAATTATTATAAGCGATAATGACGTTTTATTTTATTATTATTATTAATGTAATAAAAGCGAAATATCTTTTATATAAAATAGAATACTTTATTAAAGTTATTCTATAAATAGAATATATTATATTTTATTATGCATAGTGTTGCGTAGTGTTTTGCGTAGTGTTGCATAGTGTTTGATAGTAAAATGATTTTATATAAATAGAATATATGATATTTTATTTAAAAGATTTTGCTTTAAATATGGACCGTCAGATTAAAAGTAAATCAATCTGGACCGTTCATGGATTAATTATTATGCATTCTATTTTCCTATAAATAGAAGCTCATTCCTTCATTATTTTCTTACGAATTCTTTGAAACTCAGAGAGAGAAATTATAGAGAGAAGCTATAGAGAGAAAATCTAGAGAGAAAGAAGAAAGTGATTCGGTACTTCACTACTTTGATATCCGGTGTCTTTTACGGTAAGGGATATTATTTGTTTGTACGTAAGGGTGTTATTCTTTCTTATTCATGAAGAGAACTCATTATTCCATTTATTATTATTACATTGGAATAACTCCGTAAAAGTCAGTATAATACCCTATACATAACTTTGTGTGCACGCTGGATACCTATACTTGGTGAAATCCTTATATTATTCCATTCTTATTTATACATTGGAATAACTTGTATACGCTGGAATCCCCTATACTTGGTGATTTTCTTACATTATTCAATTCTTTATTATTACGTTGGAATATCACATCGTGTGTTTTACAGGACTGGTTCCATTGTTTATTATTCCGCATTTATTATTACATTGGAATATCCACATCGTGTGTTTTACAGGAGGAACGGTTCCATTGTTTATTATTCAAAGCATTTATTATTTCGTTGGATCATCCTGCCGGTGTGAATTTCACCGACCGGTTCCGTTATTATTATTCTGTTGGAATAACCATACATCATGTAAGTACCGCATGCGTGGTGATTTCTTTTGTTATTCCATTCTTTATTATACCCAGTTGGTTAAAACTTTGACTTCTATACTCCATGAAATTAGTAGAATATCCTTGATATTTGCGTTTCATCCAGTATCTTTTCCTAGAAATATTCTTCTGAGCATTCTTGAATTTTACTCTACAAAGAAGTATCATGTTGACAACTTGGACGTTATTGGTTCTTGGATAAATAAATTCTTGAACTTGTTTTATTGAATTATTATGTCGTTGTCATCATCCTCATGTTATATTATGTTGAAAATTATCTATGTCTTACGTGCATAGATGAACTTGGTATGATTATGACCAGGGATCATTTGGTATAATCATGACCTGCTATAAATGATGTGACAAAAATCCTCAGTGGCCTGTAATGCAGTGATGGATAGTTTTTGGTATGATTATGACCAGGGGTGATTCGATATAGTCATAACCATTGATAATTTGATGAAAATCCTTGGAGTGGTACGGGGATGATTAGATGTGGTGGTTTATTTATTAAAGTCGAGTCTCAAATGATAAAAATTGATGAAAACCTTTTAAAATCTAAAATATAGTAGATTTTATTCTCTACTTAACTCTTTTAATGGATTGCATATTCACCGCAGTTAAACCGGTTGTCTATTGTATTTTATCGGTTTAACATTGTTGAAGGCTAATGATAATTTATTCGCATTATCTTAGTCATAATATTTTTCTTGGGCTAGTTGAGCTCACCCTTTCTTTCACCGTTTCTTCTCTTGAAATGAGAACATAATTAGGACGAGTCGAGGAGCGGAGTAATGGTCCGGAGGATAGCATTAGTAGTCCTCACTATTACGTGAAATAGTGTGATAATAGTTGTAATGAGGACTCCTTTTGAGTTTGTATAATATCTAGTAGACAATATTTGTATTCAAACTCACGGTTTATGTCGATTGTATACGCACAACTATATTAGTAAGTTGTATTTGAATTTATGTACCATGTAAGTGGCGACCCAAGATGGGTGACGTATATACCTAATTTTGGGGCGTCGCGGTTGGTATCGAGCTTAGGGATATGATCCATGGTGAGATCCGAGATAAGAACTAGGAGGGGAGAGACGCGGAATTCCTTCGCTAGTATGACTACCTAAATTTATTTGGTATTTAATTGGTCGGTCAGAGTATAGGGATAATATGTGATATGTTAATTAACCCTTGTTTTGTGACAGTGTTTAAGAATGACATCTGAAAATGCTGAGATAAGCAATGAAGCACATGAGAGTGTTGATTCAGCTCAAACAAAAGGTAACGACCAACAACACGATAATAATAATCTTTATGGTGGCAATTTATCGAATAATGATAACCATCGGGGAAATTATCAAGCCAAGAATGGTAAACCACTTGGTGGTAATCATGGCAAAGATAATAGAAGTGGAAATTGCAAGAAGAGAAGGTCATTTAGCCCAATTTTGTTGTGCACCAAAGTCAAGTCTAGCTGGGACGGTGGCACCAAAGGTGGATATGGACAAAACAAAGTCGTTGGTTTTAGGAAGTGCATTTTTCATGACTTCTCAAAAAGCGAGTAAACCGAACGAAGTTAGCACGGGTTAGTTAATTATAAATTACGAAGTCTATACCTTATAAGATACCGGTTCTACCCATTATTTTATCTCTCTTGCTTGCGTTCAACGTTTAAATTTGACTCCGGAGAAGTTAGACTTTGACTTATTGGTTGAAACTTTGTTAGTAGGAGCCTTTGTTACCTCTACTATTTTTAAATCTTGTTTGATTCAAATAAACACTTTCACGTTACCTGTCGATCTTATCTTTTTAAAAATACTTGCCTTTGATGTGATTTTAGGAATCAATTGGTTAACTACTCATCATGCTTTTCGTAAGGTTGTTAGCTTTCATATTCCTAACCAACCTGTTATACGAATTCAAAGTAACCAAACCCTAAAGTTAATCACTGTTATATCAAGCCATAAGTAAAGAGCCCCGATCCTTTCGTTGTTGACTTCCTTGTGTGGAATGACAAGCCGGACTTTTTCGTAGGCGACGTCGTGAATGAAGATGGCAAGTATATAGGTATCATTGTGAGGTCTTTATCTAGGTTAAGGGATAGAAGTCAGCGGTTGGTATCAATGTGACGTCTTATCCAAGTTTTGGACGAGAGTCGCGATTTTTAATGATATTTCTATTATTGATAAATTTCTTGGCGTATTCTTGAAGACTTCTAGCCTACCCTAGAACGTGAAATCGAATTTTGTATTGACCCCAAAGATAAAAACCCATTTCTTAAACCCTCAAATATTTCTTCAACTAAAAGAATGCATTTACGAGGATTATGATGAAAGTCATAATAAAAGCATTGGACTAATAAAAATCATGGGTATATGAAGTATTAGTAAGTGTTATGATGAGTTATGTTGGTTATTATGTGAAAACATGAAAGTTTCTTAGAAATCACAAAGAGTTGAAAATCGATTTTGGTGAAAAAACGTAACATGAAATTTAATTGACCATATCTCCTATTATATTTTGAATTTTTGAGTGTGGTCAAGTCCTAGAGTTAGATCTATGAGTTACCTAAATAATCCAAGTGGAATTACTGGAAAAGGTGTTGTAGATTTTTGTGTGGACTGATTTTAGCAAAGGAGTGCAAAGCTGCAAAAATTGAAAAATTTCTTTGCCATGATTTTAGAGGGGCTGTTTCAGCCACTTAAATTATGAGAAAAATTCTGGCCTTTTGGGACATGAAGGTATATGGTATAAAGTACATCCTGTCCAAAAATGAGCTCATTCTCGACTTAAAATGAGCAAGTTATGACTATTTCAATATTTAGGTTTTAGGCGAAAAACCCTATATAGGAGTTCTATAATCGATGACCATGAAATTTAAACCTGGAAGCTCACGTTAACATGTGTAAGGTCCTGTCAAGATTTGGGAATTTTGGAGTTAAAATTGAGGTAGCTAATTTCTTAAGGAATTAATTAGAAATTGATTTTGAAAAATAGTAAATGAATTTTAAAATTTCGAGAAAAATATATATTTTCATCATGGGACTATATTATGCTAAATCCCGTAAAAGAAATATTTTTGGGATTGATTTGGTATTTTCATGAAAATAGTTTAATTCTGAACATATGAGTTAAATATGTTATGTGAAATAACAAAAGTTGAAAATAGGATTTTATGGCTAGAGAATCCTATATAGAGTATATGCATATTTTTTGATGAGGATTTGATAATTGGTGATGATATCTTATGAGTAGTATGGCATTTTGAATGATTAAATGCATTATATGGTAAAGCGTAAACAATTGAGATAAATTGTTTATAAATTTAAGAAGTATTGTTATAATATTAATGATATTAGATTATGAGATTATTAAGTGATTGATAACATGGGGATATTCTTGAATCTCGGATAAATTATATTATAAATGTTTAATATTTATCCTTTATCTCATTTGATTGATTCTTTATATCATTATCCTCATGCTTATATTATGTTGAAAGTCATCTACGTATTTTGTAGTGCATAGATGGACTTGGTATGATTATGACCGAGGGATTGTTTCGGTATAATCATAACCGTAATTAAAAAACACGATTATCTTCGCACGTAGTGCATGGATAATTGTGGTCGTGATACTAATGAATACACGATTATCTTTGGTAGTAGTAATGGATAATTTGTGGTCGGATATCTTAATGAATACACGATTATCTTTGGTAGTAGTGCATGGATAATTTATGGTCGTGATACTAATGAATACACGATTATCTTTGGCCAGTAGTGCATGGATAATTTATGGTCGTGATACTAATAAATACACGATTATCTTTGTACGTAGTGCATGGATAATTTGTGGTCGTGATCTTAATGAATACACGATTATCTTTGGTAGTAGTGCATGGATAATTTGTGGTCGTGATACTAATGAATACACGATTATCTTTGGTAGTAGTGTATGGATAATTTATGGTCGTGATACTAATGAATACACGATTATCTTTGGTAGTAGTGCATGGATAATTTGTGGTCGGATATATCTTAATGAATACACGATTATCTTTGGTAGTAGTGCATGGATAATTTGTGGTCGTGATACTAATGAATACACGATTATCTTTGGTAGTAGTGCATGGATAATTTGTGGTCGTGATATCTTAATGAATACACGATTATCTTTGGCACGTAGTGCATGGATAATTCGTGGTCGTGATAATAAAGAATATCTTTGGCCTGTAGTGCAGGGATGATTCGATGATGTGGATTAATTATTGAGTGAGTCTCGTGAATGAAATATTAATTCATGGATGTGGTAAAAGTCATCTTTGGTCAGTAGTACATTGATGGACTTGGTATGATTATGACTGAGGGATTATTCGGTATAATCATGATCAGTAATTAAAAACACGAATATCCTCGGCGAGTAGGTGCATGGATAATTCGTGGTCGTGATACTATTGTCGAAGTCTCGCATTATTGGTTTTACAGTTGTATATCTTTAGCTTGTAGTGCAAAGATGAATTGTTAATGAATATATTTGGTCGGATTGCAAAGATAAATTTAATGTTTTCAACGATAAAGGTATTCAAGGTATCCTCACCTCTTTATCATACCAGGTACGTACCCTAATTTCGAGGGCGAAATTCCATAAGGAGGGGAGATTGTGAGACCCCAGATTTTATCAATAAAGATTTAAATTTTGTCGAAATAATTTTTAATATTATGGTGTGAATTTGAGATAATATTATAGTTGTGGGTAGTATTTATAAATTTTGCAAAGTATGCAAGTGGTTATATTATATTCGATTGGTGGGGAATATTGGTTTAGCGCAGGGAATATTCGTATAACTACTCAATCATTGGTGGACCCCTACAAAATTATTGTCGGATTGAGAAAATGACAAAAATATTTTATTGAAATAACGGCGGAAGTTTTACAAGTGAATCTTGTTGAACTACTTCGGTAGTAAAAATACAAAGAATACGTGTGGTTGCATAAGTAACACACAGTATTGATTATTGATGCTTATGTGAGAAGTCACTCGGTTTGATTCCATTATGTCGATTAATAATATGAATTATTATAGCGATAATGACATTTTGTTTTATTCAGTATTATTAACGTAATAAAATGAAACATCTTTTATATAAAAGTAGAATACTTTATTAAAGTTATTCTATAAATAGAATATATTATATTTTATTATGCATAGTGTTGCATAGTGTTTGCATATAGTAAAATGTTTTATATAAATAGAATATATGATATTTTATTTAAAAGATTTTGCTTTTAAATATGGATGTCCGATTAAAGTAAATCAATACGGACCGTTCATGGATTAATTACTATGCATTCTATTTTCCTATAAATAGAAGCTCATTCCTTCATTATTTTCTTACGAATTCTTTCAAACTCTAGAGAGAGAAATTATAGAGAGAAGCTATAGAGAAAATCTATAGAGAGAAAGAAGAAGAGTATTACGGTACTTCACTACTTTGATATCCGGTGTCTTTTACGGTAAGGGATATTATTTTGTTGTACCGTAAGGGGTGTTATTCTTTCTTATTCATGAAGAGAACTTTTGTTATTCCATTCATTATTATTACATTGGAATAACTCGTAAAAGTGGTATACCCTATACATAACTTTGATATGCGCCAGATACCCTATACTTGGTGAAATCTTATATTATTCCATTCTTATTTATTACATTGGAATAACTCAGTATCTGTGAATCCCCTATACTTGGTGATTTTCTTACATTATTCAATTCTTTATTATTTCATTTGGAATATCACATCTGTGTGTTTTACAGGACGGGTTCCATTGTTTATTATTTCGCATTTATTATTCGTTGGAATATCACATGCGTGTGTGTTTTTACTAGGACTCGGTTCCATTGTTTATTATTGACATTTATTATTACATTTGGATCATCCAGCCGCTTTGTGAATTTCACACGACACCGGTTCCGTTATTATTATTTATTGGAATAACCTATCTATGCAAGCAATCTGCATGCATGGTGATTTCTTTTGTTATTCCATTCTTTATTATACCCGGTTAAGTTAAAACTTTGACTTCTATACTCCATGAAATTAGTAGAATATCCTTGATATTTGCGTTTCATCCTGTATCTTTTCCTGGAAATATTCTTCTGAGCATTCTTGAATTTTACTCTACAAAAAAGTATCATGTTGACAACTTGGACGTTATTGGTTCTTGGATAAATAAATTCTTGAACTTGTTTTATTGAATTATTATGTAGTTGTCATCATCCTCATGTTATATTATGTTGAAAATTATCTATGTCTTACGTGCATAGATGAACTTGGTATGATTATGACCAGGGATCATTCGATATAATCATGACCTGCTATAAATGATGTGACAAAAGTCCTCAGTGGCCTGTAATGCAGTGATGGATAGTTTTTGGTATGATTATGACCAGGGGTGATTCGGTATAGTCATGACCATTGATAATTTGATGAAAATCCTTGACCGTGGTACAGGATGATTAGATGTGGTGGTTTATTTATTAAGCTGAGTCTCAGCGATAAAAATTGATGAAAACATTTTAAAACCTAAAAGATAGTAGATTTTATTCTCTACTTGATTCTTTTAATGGATTGCATATTCAGCCGCATTAAATTAAACCGGTTGTCTCATTGTATTTTATCGGTTTAACATTGTTGAAGGCTAATGATAATTTATTACGCATTATCTTAGTCATAATATTTCTTCTTGGGCTAGTTGAGCTCTGTGGACGCCCCCAAAATAGGTATACATCACCTATTACGAGTTGTCAATACATGTACGAAACAACTACAACTTTATTATTACAACAGTAAAATCGTGGAGTTTGAATACAAAATATTATCTTGTAGACAATATCTATACTCAAATAAATCCTCATCACATTTATTGATACATTATTTTACAAAATGGTGAGGACTACTAAACAATCCTTTCTAAAACCTTCATTCCATACCCCGACTTCGTACTCGCTTATATTCTCGCCTCACGAGAAAAATGGAACAAAAAGGAAAAGGGTGAGCTCAACTAGCTCGAAAAAGAATATTATGACTAAGATAATATACAACAAATTATCGTTAGTCTTCAACAGGAAAAATATAATAGAATACTGATAGACAACAAATTTTAAATCAATATTCGCAGTGAAATAATAATTCATTAGAAGAGTTAAGTAGAGAATGCAAACTACTATCTTCCATGTATGAATTTAAAAGTTCATCGATCATCTTTTATCCCCGTAACATCAATCAATATATATCCGAATCACATATTCATCTTTGCACTATGTGCCTAAGATATTCATCGGTTAGTCATATTCATCTAAACACTGTTCATCTTTGCACTACTGAGCCAAAGATATTCTTCAGAAATCATTCATCTTTGCACTACGTGCCAAAGATATTCCATAATATCATCATTTAAGATCGAAGATGATGAAAAATATTTTTAAAAAAGCGAATCCGATTGAAACAAAATGACAAGGATTAAGGATTAAGGATTCGTACTTTGTTTTATTCACGCCCAAAAATACCTCAAAAATAATCGCAGTGGTGTAAAATTCAAGAATGATCAAAACATGGATACAATCAAAGCTAGTATCCGAATAGATATTTTAGACGAAAAGAAAATTTTTATTTTTCGATGAATAATTAAAGGTCGATTCGTGAATAGTGTCGATCACGTGAATAAGGCCGTATACGTGAATAGTAACTCAGACACCAAAAGTTTCAAATTTGATAAAACTTCAGATCAATATTTCAACATAATGATATTGAAGAAATAATATCATTACTGAAAAAAAAATAATATCCCTTACCTCGAAAGATCGGTCTTACGGCTAGAATCACAAATATATAGGTTGAAGGAACTTGCACAATCTAGCAATACTCAAAGTATACTCAAAATACTCACAAGAATACTCGATAATATAGAGAGAGAAAACTTGAGTTTCGGTGTTATTTTCAATTCTAACCCAAGCACCCTATTTATAGGAAAACGCTTAACACCAAAAGCGAAAATTTAATAAAATAATAATATAATTAAACAAATTCAAGCCCACCTTAGACCAACTGAATTCAGCACATTTGTATCACATGTGGGATTGCAAAAACGTTTTCTTAAATAAAACAATTAAAACTTCCAAAATTAATTATTTGAACTTGAGCTTCAATAATTCATAATAAATAGCCCTTTCATCAGAAAATTCGAATCTCGCGAGTTTTTATAGGAAATTCAATTCTCTACAACTTTACAGAAGAAAGTTTTTCCAAATTCCAAACAAAAATTGACCGAAATCCACAAACAGGCGATTTTACAGGCTATAATCAAATTTCAGTCAATAAATGGGGTCCACCGACATGTTTAACATGTTTTAAACATTTATTGCAACAAAAATACTCTTCCTCCTCGTATACTCATATATCCCACATTCGTTGTAAAAATATCACCATTAATATATTATTAAAATAATATATTTAAATGAATTATTTTATCAGAAAAAGATAAAATATTAATTTTCAACAATTGTCATTTTAAAAATTTTCTCCATCTATATCCACATAAAATCAATATTTTTCTCATCATATGAATCAATAATTAATTATTCATAAATAATATTACAGAATCACAATATTGACAACCAGTGCGCTTTCAAGAAAGAGGGGCTTTCAATAAGAATTTCTTCACTATGCGCAATTGATTAGGTGACCAAACCTCTCCTTAGATGTAACTTTCTAGACATTGCCAATAATGTTATCTAATAATATTATTCAGATAATATGAATTATTGCTTCGATAATGAAAAATCTTGTGTAATGACAATTATTGAACAACAACAATATAAAATATCAACGCAAACAATTATTAACTCAATAAAAAAAATCTTTGAAGCAATTAATTCGTAACCATTATTGAGTAGTGCCTTCACGTAAAGAATCAATAATTGGTGCAATACCGTGTCAACCGCTTCAACAACGCGTATTAGTGTGTTTTAACCACCCGTATTCCAACAAGATAATTGGCAATAACTACGCCGTTATTTAAAAACAACTTATATTTGTCGTTTTCTTTATCCAATCGCTTTCACGTTATGGGACCCACACATGGTCAATGCCGTCGCACGAATATTCCAAAAGATTTAATATTCCACGACCAAACGAATATTCCCAAACGATAATGAATATTTTATAACCACTTGCTTATTTTGAAATATTTGCGTATTTAACCCTTAACTATCCACATTAATCAAATCAACCCTTACTATTTCAAAATAATAAATAAAGGAAATTCCTTTTATTTAAAAATTTGAGGTCTTACAACTCCCTCCTTATGAAATTTCGTCCTCGAAAATGGACGACGACGATACACAGTGTTTCAAAAGGTGAGGATACCTCGCTTTCATTTCCGTTTCAATTCCCTGTGTCATTTCTCTATAGCATGATTCATCCACAAAACTTTAACTTGTGGTATGACCTTTCTTGGCGTAGGACATGCTCCTTCCTATCCAAGATCTTGACAGTACCTCCTCATACGTTAAGTCTTGGCTATCTCGTGGGTTCTAACTCAATAACGTGGTTCGGGTCTTTCACATATTTACTGAAATACAGATATGTGAAACACATTATGAACACGAGACATACCGGAGGTAACGCAAGTCTATAGGCTACATTTCCTACTCGGTCAAGAATTTGAAATGGACCAATAAATCGTGGATTGAGCTTTCTCTCTTTCCAAATCTTGTAACTCCCTTCCGTGGAGCAACTCGCAACAATACATGATCCCCTACATTAAATTTCACGTCCTTTCGATGAAGATCCGCATAACTCTTTTGTCGATCTTGTGCCGTTTGTATACGTTGTCGAATCATTTGGATCTTTTCGGTAGTCATATCGCATCTTAACTTCGGGTCCCAACAATGTTGCTTCACCCACCTCATCCCAACATATTGGAGAACGACATTTTCGTCCATATAATGCTTCGAATGGAGCCACACCTATACTTGCCTGATAATTGTTGTTGTAAGAGAATTCCACCAATGGTAAATACTTATCCCAACTACCCTTGAAGTCTAGGACACAGAGTCTTAATAGATCTTCAAGAGTTTGAATAGTCCTCTCGATTGTCCGTCTGGTTTGGGGATGGTATGCCGAACTAAATCGCAAATCCGTGCCCATAGCTTTTTGCAAGCTAACCCAAAATCTTGAAGTGAATCTTGGGTCACGATCCGAAACTATGGATACAGGCATGCCATGCAACCTCACAATCTCATTCACGTACATACTAGCAAGACGTTCAAGGGAATAAGTCTCCGTGTCGACAAGAAATGAGCAGACTTTGTTAATCTATCAACAATAACCCAAATAGCATTGATGCCTTGAGAAACCGTAGGAAGACCCGTAATGAAATCCATAGTAATGTGTTCCCACTTCCATTCCGGAATCTCAAGTGGTTGCAACGGACCCTTAGGTACAAGATGCTCGCCTTT
Organism: Panax quinquefolius; assembly: GCA_020205615.1. Lineage (NCBI taxonomy): Eukaryota > Viridiplantae > Streptophyta > Magnoliopsida > Apiales > Araliaceae > Panax > Panax quinquefolius. The sequence goes on along the minus strand of CM035174.1, from coordinate 103,941,098 downwards.
ACACGCGTTAGTAAGTTAAACACATCGAGATAAACTTTGCAATCTCTCTCTTCATATTGTTCCACCAAAATGTATGTCGAAGATCACGATACATTTTAGTACTTCCAGATGGATTGCAAATGGCATATTGTGTGCCTCCATCATAATCTTGTACTTCAAATCGAGTCGTTAGGAACACAAAGTCTAGAGTGGACTCAAGTATTCCTTCTTCATCAATTCTCGCTTAGGAATAGCTCCTTCTTGTACTTTCTTCTTCATACGATCGGCTCCAAGATTGCGGTGGCTTGAGCAACCTTAACTTTTCTATTAAAGTTGGCTCTACGCGTATACTTGACATCATCGCACTCGTTCTCAAGATATGATCTTCTACTCAATGCGTCACCTACCACGTTTGCTTTTTACCGGGATGGTATGAATAGTGTGGTCGTAGTCTTTCAATAGCTCGAGCCAACGTCGCCGCCGCATGTTGAGTTCTTTTGAGTGAAGAAATATTTAAGGCTTTTATGGTTCGAATATATCTCCACTTTCTCCCCATATAGATAGTGTCTCCATATTTTTAGCTTGAAACGATCGGGCCGCTAACTCTAGATCATGAGTAGGATAATTCTTCTCATACTCTTTTTAAGTTGTCGCGAGGCATAGGCTATGACTTTCCCACGTTGCATGAGAACACATCCTAACCCTTTGCTCGAAGCATCAGAGATAACAAATCCATCCGAACCCGGATGGTATTGTTAGAACAGTCTTAGAAATAAGTCTCTCTTAAGCTCTTGGAAACTTTTCTCGCATTCTTCGGCTCCAAACGAATTTTGTATCCTTCCGAAGTTAGGTTGAGTTAATGGAGTAGCGATTCGAGAAAACCCTTCCACGAATCTCCGATAATAACCGCTAAGCCCAAAAGCTACGTGCTTGATCCACCAAACTTTGGTTGCTCTAACTTTGTATTGCTTCAATCTTCACGGATCAACAGATACTCCATGTTTCGACACCACGTGCCCAAGGAATGCTACTTCCTCAAGCGTAACTCGCATTTCTTCAATTTGGCATATAGTTTGGTTTTCACGAAGCCTTTGGAGTACCAAACTTCAAATGGTGCTCATGATCTTCACGACTTTTGGAATATATGAGGATGTCATCAATAAAGACAACAACGAATTAATCCAAATATTCCTTGAATACTCGGTTCATCATATCCATGAAAGTCATAGGAGCATTAGTCAATCCGAAAGACATGACTAAGAATTCATAATGCCCATACCGAGTTCGAAGGCGGTCTTTGGAATATCCTCGATTCTAATCTTCGGTGATGATATCCGTAAGCTAAGATCGATTTTTGAAAAAATTGTGCCCTTCAGAATTGGTCAAACAAGTCATCAATACGAGGTAGAGGATACCTATTCTTGATGGTGACATGGTTCAATTCCGATAGTCAATACAAAGTCGCATACTCCCGTCTTTCTTCTTTACAAATAAAAACAGAGCACCCCGAGGAGATGTACTAGACAGATGAAACCGATGTCCAACAATTCCTCGTAGTTGGACCTTTAACTCTGAAGTTCAATAGAGCCATTCGATATGGGGTTTTAGAAATGGGCTTTGTACGAGGTTCAAGATCAATAAAGAATTCAACTTCACGTTCGGGGTAGACGGGAAGTTCTTCGAAATACGTCGGAAAGTCAATAACAACAGAATATTATTCAAATTTGGACGTGTCTTTATTCAAATCCATAACATGGGCTAAGAAAGCTTGACATCCGCTTTTTTAATAAACGAATAGCTTTATGATTAGATATGACAAATGATCGATTTTAATGGTTTAGTTGCTTGAATTGCATACAAAAGGTTGGTTAGGAATATGAAAACTAACAACCTTACGAAAACAATCAATTTTGGCATGATGAGTAGTTAACCAATCAATCCCTAAAATCACATCAAAAGCAAGTATCTTTAAAGAGATAAGGTCAACGTGTAAGGTGATGGTGCCAACTTGAATCAAACAAGATTTATAAGCAAAGTGGATGTGATGAAAGTTTCTCTAACGGAGTTTCCACAGATAGGTCAAAGTCTAATTTCTCCTGAGTCAAGTTTAAACGTTGAGCACAAGTAGGAGAGATAAATGAATGGGTAAAGACCCAGATCAAGTAAGGTATAAACTTCGCAAGAATTTATAAATAGCTTACCCGTGATCACCTCGTTTGGTTTCTCGCATTATGACCGGTCACAACAAACGCTTCTTCCGGAATCGTTGACTTTGACTTTTTCGGGACGATCTTTTGAGTCACCGTCCCTCATTGAACTAGGTTTCGCTATCGCATAATCTCGAAGCGATATGTCCTTCCTTTCCACAACTATAGCATACCTTGAGCTGTTGTGGGGCGGTTTGGACCGATATGTCCCTCTTTTCCGCATTTGTAGATATATGACCGGTGGTCGTTCTCCTCCCTTAGAACCGATTCTTGCCGCCAGACCGTCTTCACATGGTCGTTGTTAAATCTCCTCTTTAAAATCTCCTCCCGACTCGCTTCTTCTATTTTCATGGCCATGATTACCACCAGAGTGGTAACCATTTTGTCCGTCTGTTTCTTTTTCTCCGCAGTTATCATTATTCGCTGATCGCTATCTCCGGTATGATCCTCGGTTGTGGTCCTCGATTGACCGTACTCGTTATCTCGCTCTAATAATTGAGCCTCATTTACAACATCCGAATAGAGAGAAAATTTATGAGAAATGAGATCTCGACGTACGCCGGGTTTCAAACCTCTAAGAAACATCGCGTCATACGTTCCTCATTCTCCACCAAATGAGGTGCAAACTCGATAACTCGCAAACTTTGCCTCATCTTTGAGACACCGTCATGTTGTTTTGTTCCAATCGATGAACTCCACTTCCTTCATATGACGAACACTTTCAGAAAGTATTTGTCATTAAATAGCTTCAAACGTCTCCCAAGACATGCCGAAGTGCGTATTTGGATGGGTACGCTTCATGACTCCCACCAAGTGAGTCCGCACTCACCACGGAACATAAAGGTGGCGAATGGAACCTTCGTTCTCCCGTGCATCCCAAGACATCGAATATCTTGGTAATTTGTTTGACCCATGTTTCCGCCATGATCGGATCTCGCTTTCCTTAAATTCGGTGGTCCCAACTCTTTGAATCGCTTGGTTGTGACAACCCGTGAATTGCTATCATTTCCTCCTCAGTATTTTGAACACGAAGTTTCCTAAATGCGATTTTGCATGAGAATCGCAAAAAACTTCTAAACATCCCCTCGTTCATCATCTCTTTCAATGGTGTTGTTCACGGAGGAACATTGCCCACTGTTGCACGTTCTCCTCGTTGGTGAGTACAGGCATCTCCACGGTCTCATTTCCATTGTTAATATTCTCAGTCGACATTCTCAAATACTGTCATAAAACAAGGGTTAATTAAGGAAATCAATATATCACATAATATCCCTATATACTGACCAACTAACAAATAAGCTTAGGTAGGACACACTAGCGAAGGATTTACTCGTCTCTCCCCTCCTAGTTCTATTCCCCGATCTCCGCATGGAGATCATATCCTAAGCTCGATATCAATCGTGACGCCCCAAAATAGGTATACATCACTATTCCTCGAGTTGTCAATACATGGTACGTAAACAACTACAACTTTATTATTACAACAAGAAAAGCGTGAGTTTGAATACAAATATTATCTTCTAGACAATATCTATACTCAAATAAATCCTCATCACATTTATTGATACATTATTTTACAAAAATGGTGAGGACTACTAAACAATCCTTTCTAAAACCTTCATTCCATACCCCGACTGCGACTCGCTTATATTCTCGCCTCCCGAGAAAAATGGAACAAAAAGGAAAAGGGTGAGCTCAACTAGCTCAAGTAAAGAATATTATGACTAAGATAATATACAACAAATTATCGTTAGTCTTCAACAGGAAAAATATAATAGAATACAATAGACAACAAATTTTAAATCAATATTCGCAATGAAATAATAATTCATTAGAAGAGTTAAGTAGAGAATGCAAACTACTATCTTCCATGTATGAATTTAAAAGTTCATCATCTATCTTTTATCCTCGTAACATCAATCAATATATATCCGGAATCACATATTCATCTTTGCACCACAGCCAAAGATATTCATCACCGGGTCATATTCATCTAAATACTGCTCATCTTTGCACTACTGTGCCAAAGATATTCTTCAGAAATCATTCATCTTTTTGCACTATGGCCAAAGATATTCCATAATATCATCATTTAAGATCAAGATGATGAAAATATTTTAAAGAAAACGAATCCAAATTGAAACAAAATGACAAGGATTAAGGATTAAGGATTCAGTACTTTGTTTTATTCACGCCCAAAAATACCTCAAAAATAATCGCAGTGGTGTAAAATTCAAGAATGATCAAAACATGGATACAATCAAAGCTAGTATCCGTAATAGATATTTTGGACGAAAAGAAAATTTTTATTTTTCGATGAATAGTGTACAGTATTCGTGAATAGTGTCGATATCGTGAATAAAAGGCCAGTATACGTGAATAGTAACTCAGACACCAAAAGTTTCAAATTTGATAAAACTTCAGATCAATATTTCAACATAATGATATTGAAGAAATAATATCATTACTGAAAAAAAAATAATATCCCTTACCTCGAAAGATCGATTTCCGCTGTAATATCTAGGGTATAGTCTTTGAAGGGAACTTGCACCAGATCTAGCAATACTCAAAGTATACTCAAAATACTCACAAGAATACACCGATAATATAGAGAGAAAACTTGATTTCGGTGTGTGATTTTTAATTCTAACCCAAGACCCTATTTATAGGAAAACGCTTAGTAACACCAAAGTTAGAAAATTTAATAAAATAATAATATAATTAAACAAATTCAAGCCCACCTTAGACCAACTGAATTCAGCACATTTGTATCACATGTGGGATTGCAAAAACGTTTTTCTTAAATAAAACAATTAAAACTTCCAAAAATTAATTATTTTGAACTTGAGCTTCAATAATTCATAATAAATAGCCCTTTCATCAGAAAATTCGAATCTCATGAGTTTTTATAGGAAATTCAATTCTCTACAATTTTACAGAAGAAAGTTTTTCCAAATTCCAAACAGAAATTGACCGAAATCCACAAGCAGGCGATTTTACATGCTATAATCAAATTTCGATCAATAAATGGGGTCCAACCGACATGTTTAACATGTTTTAAACATTTATTGCAACAAAAATACTCTTCCTCCTCAGATACTCATATATATCCCACATTCGTTGTAAAAATATCACCGTTAATATATTATTAAAATAATATATTTAAATAAATTATTTTATCGAAAAAGATAAAATATTAATTTTCAACAATTGTCATTTTAAAATTTTCTCCATCTATATCCATATAAAATCAATATTTTCTCATCATATGAATCAATAATTAATTATTCATAAATAATATTACAGTAATCACAATATTGACAACCAGTGCAGGTTCCAAGGAAGAGGGCTTCCAATAAGAATTTCTTCACTTGGCGCCGCAATTAGGTGACCAAACCTCTCCTTAGATGTAACTTTCTAGACATTGCCAATAATGTTATCTAATAATATTATTCGGATAATATGAATTATTGTTTCGATAATGAAAAATCTTGTGTAATGACAATTATTGAACAACAACAATATAAAATATCAACGCAACAATTATTAACTCAATAAAAAAATCGAATAAAGTAATTATCGTAACCATTATTGAGTAGTGCCTTCACGTAAGAATCAATAATTGGTGCAATACCGCAGTAACCGCTTTCAACAACGCGTATTAGTGTGTTTTAACCCCACGGGTATTCCAACAATATTAATCTGGCAACAACTACGCTGCGTTATTTAAAAACAACTTATATTTGTCGTTTTCTTTATCCAATCGCTTCTGGTTATGGGACCCACACATGGGTTGCGGCTGTCATTTATTTAATATTCCCCGAAGATTTAATATTCCACGACCAAACTAATATTCCCCGACGATAATGAATATTTTATAACCACTTGCTTATTTTGAAATATTTGCGTATTTAACCCTTAACTATCCACATTAATCAAATCAACCCTTACTATTTCAAAATAATAAATAAAGGAAATTCCTTTTTATTTAAAAATTTCTGGTCTTACAAGCTCACCCTTTCTTTCACCGTTCTCTTGTGAAATGAGAACATAAATTTGGGACTTAGAGTCGAGGAGCGGAGTAATGGTCCGAGAGGATAGCATTAGTAGTCCTCACTATTCTGTGAAATAGTGTGATAATAGTTGTAATGAGGACTCTTTTTGAGTTTGTATAATATCTAGTAGACAATATTTGTATTCAAACTCACAGTTTATGTCGTATTGTACACGATAACTATATTAGTAAGTTGTATTTGAATTTATGTACCATGTAAGTGGCGACCCAAGATGGGTGACGTATACCTAATTTTGGGGGCGTCACACTGACGAAGTCTAAAGAACGACAGTTGCCTACCACGAAGGGCCTAACAACGTCTGAAGGACGACGTTTGCCTACCACGAAGGGCCTGAAAAGGTCTAAAGGTCGACAATTGCCTACCACGCAGGGCCTGACAATGTCTTAAGAATGACGCTTGCCTACCACGAAGGGCCTGACAAGGCAGGTCTAAAGGTTGACAATTGCCTAGCACGCAAGGCCTGACAACGTCTTAAGAATGATATTTGCCTACCACGAAAGGTCTGACAAGGTCTAAAGGTCGACAATTGCCTACCACGCAGAGCCTGACAACGTCTTAGGGATGGAGTTTACCTACCACGAAGGGCCTGACAAACCCATAAGGACCACCTGCCATTAAGGCTACCATCGAATGGTCAGCAAGTCCGCTCGAACCTCCTTACACCACTGAACTGAACAGCAACGAAGACAAGATTCGTTTGAGAAAAAAGGGGACTTTTATTGATGATGACATGTATATTTACAGACTGTCGATGTACTGACATTATATTTACTGAAAGTATTTCCTAAGCTTCTACGGATGCCAAGTATTTTAATTCTTCGACCGTCCAAAGGTTCTCAACCGATAAGTCCCCGGCTTCGGTACTTCTATGACTTCATACGGTCCTTCCCAATTCGGCATCAGTTTTCCCAAATTCTGAGGCGTAGATGCTTCGACTTCTCTAAGGACAAAGTCCCCCACTTCAAATCTGCGAAGCTTTACCCCCTTATTATAATGCTTAGCCGTTCTTCGCTGATAGGCTGCCAATTTGATCAAAGTTGTTTCTCTGACTTCTTCTAACAGATCCAAGTTGGCCTTCAGTCCTTCGTCGTTGTAGATCTCTTTAAACTGACTGACCCGAAGACTTGGAGATCCGATTTCAACTGGGACTAAGGCATCAGTACCATAGGCTAGTCTGAAAGGTGAATCCCCCGTTGTTGTCCTTAGGGTAGTCCGATAAGCCCATAACACGCTAAGCAGCTCTTCTAGCCATCTTCCCTTAGCTTCGTCCAATATGCGCTTGATCCCATTCAGCAGCGTTCTGTTGGACACTTCGACTTGTCCGTTCGACTGAGGATGAGCCACTGAAGTCTTTCTGTGCTGGACCCCCAGTTCTTTCAAAAATGCTTCAAATTTCGATCCCACAAATTGACGTCCATTGTCCGATATTACCACCTTAGGAATTCCGAAACGAAACACTACTGATTCTTTCAAAAATTTCAAGCATTCCTGTTCCATTATTAACCTAAGTGACTTTGCTTTTACCCATTTGGTCATATAGTCGATGGCAACTATAACAAAACTGACCTGACCTTTTGCTTTTGGTAATGGACCCAGTATATCAACCCCCCAAAGAGCAAAGGGTGTAAAGCCCCGAAATTTATGAAATAAAAGTATTCAAATTTTTTTATAATTACTATTCAGTAAATGGTTAAATTGATAAAAGTTAAAGTTAAGGGTGATATATATAATTATTTCAAAATAATGAAGTGGTTATAAAATACTCATTATTGTTGGAAATATTCGTTTGGGTCGTGGAATATTCTTTCCGCGGGGAATATTAATCGACGGCAATGGCCTTGACCATTTGTGGGCTCCATAATGTAATAACTATGGGATGAAGAAAAACGATAAAAGGGAGTTTTATTAATAATAACGTAATTATTACAATTAACTTTGTTGGAATACCGGTAGGTAAAGTAAAGTAATCTGGCGTTGTTGCACGATAGAACACGGTATTGCGACAAGATTTTGAATTATTGATTCTTACGTAAGAAAGCACTACTCAATAATTGTTACGATAATTCTTGCTCAATATTATATTTTATTGATTCAATAATTCTTTGCGTTGATATTTTATATTATCGTTGTTTCAAGAATTGTCATTACACGGTATTTTCCATTATCTGAGCAATAATTCATATTATCTCGAATAATATTATTGGATAACATTATTGGCAATGTCTAGAAAGTTACATCTAAGGAGAGGTTTGGTCACCTAATCAATTGCTTGCAAGTAATGAGAGATCCTTATTGGAAAACCCCTCTTTCCTAGTGAACCGCTGGTTGTCAATATTGTGAATATGTAATATTATTTGTGAATAATTAATTATTGATTTTTATGATGAGGAAAATATTTATTTATGTGGACATAGATTGAGAAAATTTTTAATGTGACAATTGTTGAAAATAAATATTTTGTCTTTTTTCCGATAAAATAATTTATTTGAATATATTATTTTAATAATATATTAACTGTGATATTTTTATAATGAATGTGGGATATATGAGTATATGAGGAGGAAGAGTATTTTTGTGGTAATAAATGTTTAACACATATTTTGTGTGTTGGTGGACACAATTATCAATAGAAATTTGATTATAAATTGTAAAATCACCCGTTTGTGGATTCGGTCAATTTTTGTTTGGAATTTGGAAAACTTTCTTACGCAAAGTTGTAGAGAATTGAATTTCCTATAAAAACTGGCGTAGATTCTAATTTTCTCGATAAAAGGGCTATTTATTATGAATTATTGAAGTTCGAAGTTCAAATAATTGATTTTTGAAAGTTTTAATTATTTTATTTACAAAAACGTGTTTTTCATTTTGTTTTCCTCATTTAACATGTGATAGGGGCTGAGTTCAGATGGTAAAACATGCGTATGAAGTTTTGGAAAAATATAATAATATTTAATAAATTTTCGCTTTGGTGTTCTAAAGATTTTCCTATAAATAGGGTGCTTGGGTTAGAATTGAAAATCACACGTAAAGCGAGGGTTTTCTCTCTATATTATCGAGCGTATTCTTGTGAGTATTTTGAGTATACTTTGAGTGTTGCTATACAGTGCAAGTTCGTTCAGCGTTATTCTAATTAGAAGTACTGCTCTTTTGAGGTAATGGATTTTAAGGGTTATTATGTTTTTAGTTTCAAAATTTTTTTGAACCTTCAAAAATTCTGGAAAAATTTGAAATGATATTTTGATGAGTTTTGTAGAGTGTGTCCAAAAATAGCGATTTTTGGATGTATAGATTAGGAATTATGGATTTTATGAGAAAAGACTATTTTAAAAGTAACTATTTATAACTCTTGTGATTAACTCCAAAATTGATGAAATTTTTATTGGGAGTACATCTATATAATATCAGTATACCGTGTAAATTGCAGAATTTTGGATAAAAGTATAATTTATGATAAATGTTTAAATATTCGGTGGTTTTGGCCATATGAAAAATAGTAAATGAATTTTTAAAATTTTGAGAAAAATATATGTTCAATATGGGACTATGTTATGCTAAATCCCAGAAAAGAAATATTTTTGGAACTGATTTGGTATTTTTCATAAAAATATTCTAGTTATGAGTAAATGAATTAAATATGTTATGAAGTAAGAAAATTGGAAAATATAATTTTATGGCTTGAGAATCATATATGAGGTATATGCAGATTTTGATGAGGGTTTTGGTTATTGGTGATGAAATATTATGAGTTTGGCATTTTATGATGATTAAATGCATTAATTAGTAAAGTGTAAACAATTTAATTAAATTGTTTATAAGTTTTAGAAATGATTAAAATATTATTGTAATATTAATAATATTAGATTATGAGATTTCTAAGTGATTTATAACATTTGGATTAAGGTGTTATAAATATAGATATGAATTTTATTATGAAACTTTATCTTTTAGGTTCGAGAATTCTTATACGCACGATACGGTATGTACGAATACGGGGTACTATTCATGACAAATTGGTTTCTTCTCTGACCAAATTATTGTTGATTTATGAATCTTACTCTTGAAATTAAAATCATGTTTTGATTATATTGTTTTTATATAACATTCTTATAACTCTAATGATAATATTTCTCTTTGACTTGAGTGTAAAGATGAGTAGATTATTGGTATGATCGTGACTATAGGTTCTCTTTGGCCAGTAGTGTAAAAGTTGAATTGTTGACTGGTATGATCATGACCATTGAATTTACAATTGAATATTTTTAGCTTAAGTGCAAAGGTGAATTGATCAACATGGTTATAATTATTGTTATATAACTTCTGAAATGATTATGTATTTCTTTGATATATGAATATCTTTGGCTAGTAGTGCAAAGATGACTTGTTGATGAATATCTTAGCCTGTAGTGCAAAGATGAATTATTGATGAATATCTTTTGCTCGTGAATGCAAGAAGACGACATTGTTGAATATCTTTTGCTTTGTAGTGCAAAAGATGAATTATTGATGAATATATTTGGCTCGTAATGCAAAGATGACCTGTTGTTGAATATCCTTAGTGTAAGACCCCAACTTATTATTAATAAATTTTAATTTTCTCTATTTATTATTTTGAAATAGTAAGGGTTGATGTGATTAATGTGGATAGTTAGGGGTAAAATACGCAAATATTTTAAAATAAGCAAGTGGTTATAAAATATTCATTGTCATTCGGGGAATATTCGTTTGGTCGTGGAATATTCGTGCATCGGGAATATTCGCATTTACAGCTGCCAACGTGTGTGTGGGCCCCATAACGGAAAAGCGATTGGATGAAGAAAACGACAAATATAAGTGGTTTAAAAATAATCTACGTAGTTATTATCAAGATTAATCTTGTTAAAATACCGATGGTTAAAACACAAGAAGATTACCAGTACGCACCAATTATTGATTCTTACGTAAGAAGGCACTACTCAATAATGGTTACGATAATTATCATTTAGTATTTTATTGAGTTAATAATAATTGCTGCGTTGATATTTTATATTCTTTGTTGTTTCAATAATTGTCATTACACGCTTTTTTTTATTATCGAAGCAATAATTCATATTATCCGAATAATATTATTAGATAACATTATTGGCAATGTCTAGAAAGTTCGTCTAAGGAGATTTGGTCACCTAATTCTTGCTGCCAGAAGGAGAAATTCTTATTGGAAAGCCCCTCTTTCTCGAAACCTATCACGGTTGTCAATATTGTGATTCGTAATATTATTTGTGAATAATTAACTATTGATTCATATGATAAGGAAAATATTGATTTTATGTGATATAGATGGAGAAAAATTTTAATGTGACAATTGTTGAAAATTGAAATTTTATCTTTTTACGATAAGATAAGGTATTATTATATTTTAATAATATAATAATGGTGATATTTTTACAATGGATGTGGGATATATGAGTATACGAGGAGGAAGAGTATTTTTGTTGCAATAAATATTTAAAACATGTTAAACATGTCGGTGGACCACATTTATTGACTGAAATTTGATTATAGCCTGTAAAATCGTCCGTTTGTGTATTTCGATCAATTTCTGTTTGGAATTTGGAAAAAATTTCATCTGCAAAGTTGTAGAGAATTGAATTTCCTATAAAAACTCGCGAGATTTGAATTTTCTGATAAAAGGGCTATTTATTATGAATTATTGAAGTTCTTAAGCTCCGAAATAATTGATTTTTGGAAGTTTAAAATAATTTAAATTAGAAAAACGTTTTTGATATGTTTGGTGGGCTTGGTTGGTTGTTGAAATGAGCTGATTTCAGTTTATAAGAATGTGCGAGAAAAAAAAATTATATATTAATATTATATTAAATTTTTCGCTTTGGTGTTCTAAGCAATTTCTATAAATAGGTGCTTAGGTTAGAATTGAAAATCACACCGTAACCGAAGTTTTCTCTCTCTATATTATCGAGCGTATTCTTGTGAGTATTTTGAGTATAATTTGAGTATTGCTATACGGTGCAAGTTCAAGTCATAGCTTTATATCAGGTGTTTCAAATTTAGAAATCTTGATCTTTCGAGGTAAGGGGATATTATTTTTTCAGTAATGATATTATTTCTTCAATATCATTATGTTGAAATATTGATCTGAAGTTTTATCAAATTTGGAACTTTTGGTGTCTGAGAATTCTTATTCACGATATCTGACCTTTATTCACGTCATACGACATTATTCACGAATACTAAGACTATTCATGAAAAATGAAAAATTTTCTTTTCGTTCAAAATATCTATTCGGATACTAGCTTTGATTGTATCCATGTTTTGATCATTCTTGAATTTTACACCACTATGATTATTTTTGAGGTATTTTGGACGTGGATAAAAAAAAAGTACGAATCTTAATCCTTAATCCTTGTCATTTTGTTCTTTGGATTCGTTTTTTAAAATATTTTTCATCATCCTCGGTCTTAAATGATGATATTATTGAATATCTTTGGCTTTGTAGTGCAAAGATGAATGATTTCGATGAATATCTTTGGTCAGTAGTGCAAAGATGAGCAGTGTTTAGATGAAACATTAATCGGTGATGAATATCTTTGGCTCAGTAGTGCAAAGATGAATATTTGATTCGGATGTATATGATTGATATTACAGGACAAAAGATAGAGCGGTGAACTTTTAAATTCATACATAGAAGATAGTAGTTTGCATTCTCTACTTAACTCTTCTAATGAATTATTATTTTCGGCTGCGAATATTGATTTTAAATTTGTTGTCTATCAGTATTCTATTAGATTTTTCCTGTTGAAGACTAACGATAATTTGTTGTATATTATCTTAGTCATAATATTCTTCTTCGGGCTAGTTGAGCTCACCCTTTTCCTTTTTGTTCCATTTTTATGGGAGGCGGTAGAATATAAGCGAGTACGAAGTCGGGGTATGGAATGAAGGTTTCTAGAGAGAGTTGTTTAGTAGTCCTCACCATTTTTGTAAAATAATGTATCAATAAATGTGATGAGGATTTATTTGAGTATAGATATTGTCTACAGAAGATAATATTTGTATTTAAACTCACAGCTTTCTTGTTGTAATAATAAAGTTGTAGTTGTTTTCGTACCATGTATTGTACGACAACTCGAGAATGGGTGATGTATACCTATTTTGGGGCGCCACCACGGTTGGTATCGAGCTTAGGGATATGATCTCCTGGCGGAGATCGGGGAATGTAAACTAGGAGGAGAGGCGAATAAATCCTTCGCTAGTGTGTCCTACCTAAGCTTATTTGTTAGTTGGTCAATTATATAGGGATATTATGTGATATATTGATTTCCTTAATTAACCCTTGTTTTATGGCGGTATTTGAGAATGTCGATTGAGAATATTAACAATGGAAATGAGACCAGTGGAGACTTTGTACTCACCAACGAGGAGAACGCAACAAGTTTGGCAATGTTCCTCTGTGAACAACACCACCGAAAGCAGATGATGAACAAGAGGGGATGTTTAGAAGTTTTTGCGATTCATGCAAAATCGCACGAGGAGACTCGTGTTCAAAATACAGGAGGAAATGATAGCAATTCACGGGTTATCACAACAAGCAAGATTCAAAGAGTTGGGACCACCGAATTTAAGGGAAAGCGAGATCCGATCATGGCGGAAACATGGGTCAAGCAAATTACCAAGATATTCGATGTCTTGGGATGACGCGGAGGAACGAAGGTTCCATTCGCCACCTTTATGTTCAGTGGCGAAGGCGGACTCATTGGTGGAGTCTCGTGAAGCGTACTCCATCCATCCGGCCGCGACTCAAAGATGTCTTGGGAGACGTTTGAAGCTATTTAATGACAAATACTTTCTTGAAAGTGTTCGGCTATATGAAGGAAGTGGAGTTCATCGATTGGAACAAAACAACACGCGGTGTCTCGAAGACGAGGCAAAGTTTGCAGAGTTATCCGAGTTTCAGACCTCATTTGGTGGAGAATGAGGAGCGATGACGCGGATGTTTCGAGAGGTTTGAAACCCGGCGATACGACAATATCTCATTTCTCATAAATTTCTCTCTACCGAGGATGTTGTTAATTGGCTCAATTGTTAGAAGCGAGATAACGAGTATATTCAACCGAGGACCATAACCAGGATCGCATCTTAGAGATAGCGATCAATGTAATAATGATAACAAATGGAGAAAGAAAGCAGAGACGGACAAAAATGGTAACCACTCTGGTGGTAATCATGGCCATGAAAATAGAAGAAGCGAGTCGAGGAGATTTTAAAAGAGGAGATTTAACAACGACTATGTGAAGACGATAAAGTCTTGCAAGCAAAGAATCGGTTCTAAGGAGGAGAACGACCACCCATTATATGCTACAAATGCGGAAAAGAGGACATATCGGTTCAAACCGCCCACAACAGCTCAAAGGTATGCTATAATTGTGGAAAGGAAGGACATATCGCTTTCGAGATCAGACGCAGAGCAAAACCTAGTTCAGCGGGGGACGGTGACTCAAAAGATCTATCCCAAAAAGTCAAAGTCAACGATTAGGAAGAGCGTTTGTTGTGGTGATGGTCAAAATGCGAGAAACCAAACGAGGTGATCACGGGTAAGCTATTTATAAATTCTTGCGAAGTTTATACCTTACTTGATCTGGGGTCTTTACCCATTCATTTACCTCTCCTGCGTGTGCTCAACGCTTAAACTTGACTCAGGAGAAATTAGACTTTGACCTATCTCGTGGAAACTCCGTTAGGAGAAACTTTCATCACATCCACTATTTATAAATCTTGTTTGATTCAACTTGGCACCATCACCTTACCGTTGACCTTATCTCTTTAAAGATACTTGCTTTTGATGTGATTTTAGGGATTGATTGGTTAACTACTCATCATGCCAAAATTGATTGTTTTCGTAAGGTTGTTAGTTTTCATATTCTAACCAACCCGTTTTATGCAATTCAAGCAACTAAATCATTAAAATCAATCACTATCATATCTAATCATAAAGCTATTCGTTTATTGAAAAACGGATGTCAAGCTTTCTTAGCCCATGTTATGGATTTGAATAAAGACACGCCAAATTTGAATAATATTCCCATTGTTATCGACTTTTCCCGACGATTTTCAAGAACTTCCTGGCCTACCCCTTTAACGTGATGTTGAATTCTTTATTGATCTTGAACCCGTACAAAGCCCATTTCTAAAACCCCATATCGAATGGCTCCTATTGAACTTCGTGGAGTTAAAGGTCCAACTACGAGGAATTGTTGGACATCATTTTCATTCGCCCCAGTACATCTCCTTGGGGTGCTCCTGCTTTATTAAGTAAAGAAGAAAGACGGGAGTATCGCGACTTTTGTATTGACTATCGGGAATTGAACCATGTCACCATCAAGAATAGGTATCCTCTACCTCGTATTGATGACTTGTTTGACCGATTCTGAAGCACAATTCTTTTCAAAATCGATCTTCGATTACGGATATCATCACCAAGATTAGGCGAGGATATTCCAAAGGCGCCTTCGAGAACTTCGGTATGGGCATTATGAATTCTTAGTCATGTCTTTCGGACCGACTAATGCTCTCGCGGCTTTCATGGATATGATGAACCGAAAGTATTCAAGGAATATTTAGATCGGTTCGTTGTTGTTTTTATTGATGACATCCTTATATATTCCAAAAGTCGTGAAGATCATGAGCACCATTTGAAAATTTGGTACTCCAAAGGCTTCGTGAAAACAAACTATATGCCAAATTGAAGAAATGCGAGTTCGGCGAGGAAGTAGCATTTCTTGGGCACGTGGTGTCGAAACATGGAGTATCCGTTGATCCGCCAAGATTGAAGCAATACAAAGTTTAGAGCAACCAAGTCGGTGACCAAAGTATGTAGCTTTTGGGCTTAAGTGGTTATTATCGGAGATTCGTGGAAGGGTTTTCTCGAATCGCTACTCCATTAACTCGCCTAACTCGGAAGGATACAAAATTCGTTTGGAGCGAAGAATGCGAGAAGAGTTTCAAGAGCTTAAGAGGAGACTTATTTTAAGACTGTTCTAACAATACCATCCGGTTCGGATGGATTTGTTATCTACAAATGATGCTTGTGCAAAGGGTTAGGATGTGTTCTCATGCAACGTGGGAAAGTCATAGCCTATGCCTCATGACAACTTAAAGAGTATGAGAAGAATTATCCTACTCATGATCTAGAGTCAGCGGTGATCGTTTTCGCTTAAAGATATGGAGACACTATCTATATGGGAGAAAGTGGAGATATATTCGCACCATAAAAGCCTTAAATATTTTTTCACTCAAAAGAACTCAACATGCGGCAAATGACGTTGGCTCGAGCTATTGAAAGACTACGACCACACTATTCAATACCATCCCGGAAAAGCGAACGTGGTAAATGACGCGTTGAGTAGAAGATCATATCGGGACGAAAGTGCGATGATGTCAAGTATACGACGTAGAGCCAACTTTAATAGAAAAAGTTAAGGTTGCTCAAGCCACCGGGCCTTGAGCTAATGCGTATGAAGAAAGAAAGTACAAGAAGGAGCTATTCGAAGCGAGAATTGATGAAGAAGGAATACTTGAGTCCACTCTAGACTTTGTGTTCCTAACGACTCTGGTTTGAAGTACAAGATTATGATGGAGGCACACAATACACCATTTGCAATCCATCCTTGAAGTACTAAAATGTATCGTGATCTTCGACATACATTTTGGTGGAACAATATGAAGAGAGAGATTGCAAAGTTTATCTCAATGTGTTTAACTTGTCAACGTGTAAAGGCGGAGCATCTTGTACCTAAGGGTTCGTTGCAACCACTTGAGATTCCGAAATGGAAGTGGGAACACATTACCATGGATTTCGTTACGGGTCTTCCTATGGTTTCTCAAGGCATCAATGCTATTTGGGTTATTGTTGATAGATTAACCAAGTTCCGCTCATTTCTTGCCGACACGGAGACTTATTCCTTGAACGTCTTGCTAGTATATGACGTGAATGAGATTGTAAGGTTGCATGGCATGCCGGTATCCATAGTTTCGGATCGTGACCCAAGATTCACTTCAAGATTTTGGGTTAGCTTGCAAAAAGCTATGGGACGCGGATTTGCGATTTAGTTGGCATACCATCCCCAAACGGACTGGACAATCGAGAGGACTATTCAAACTCAAGATCTATTAAGACTCGTGTCCTAGACTTCAAGGGTAGTTGGGATAAGTATTTACCATGGTGGAATTCTCCTACAACAATAGTTATCGCAAGCAAGTATAGGTGTGGCTCCATTCAAGCATTATATGGACGAAAATGTCGTTCTCAATATATGTTGGGATGAGGTGGGTGAAGCAACATTGTTGGGACCCGAAGTTAGTACATATGACTACGAAAAGATCCAAATGATTCGATAACGATACAAACGGCACAAGATCGACAAAAAAGTTATGCGGATCTTCATCGAAAGGACGTGGAATTTAGTGTAGGGGATCATGTATTGTTGCGAGTTGTTCCATGGAAGGGAGTTACAAGATTTGGGAAGAGAGGAAAGCTCAATCCACGATTTATTAGTCCATTTCAAATTCTTGAACGAGTATGAAATGTAGCCTATAGACTTGCGTTACCTCCAAGTATGTCTCGTGTTCATAATGTGTTTCACATATCGTATTTCAGTAAATATGTGAAAGACCCGAACCACGTTATAGAATTAGAACCAGATGAAATAGCAGAAGACTTAACGTGTGAGGAGGTTTTGTCAAGATCTTGGATAGGAAGGAGCATGTCCTACGCCAAGAAAGGTCATACCACAAGTTAAAGTTTTGTGGAGGAATCATGCTTATAGAGGAAATGACCGGAAATGGAAACGGAAATGAAAGCGAGGTATCCTCACCTTTTGAAACACACAGATACGTCACGTCAATTTCGAGGGAAGAAATTTCATAAGGAAGGGAGGTTGTAAGACCCCAACTTATTATTAATGAAATTTAATTTTCTATTTATTATTTTGAAATAGTAAGGTTTGATGTGATTAATGTGGATAGTTTAGGGTAAAATACATAAATATTTCAAAATAAGCAAGTGGTTATAAAATATTCATTGTTGTCGGGGAATATTCGTTTGGTCGTGGAATATTCAGATGCTTGTGGGAATATTAAATGACGACGCAGCAGCCATGACCATGTGTGGGCCCATAACGGAAAGCGATTGGATGAAGAAAACGACAAATATAAGTGGTTTAAAAATAATTGGCGTAGTTATTTAAGTATTATCTTTGTTAAAATACACGGTGGTTAAAAACACATGTAGCATTGCAGTATTGCACCAATTGTTGATTCTTACGTGAAGCCTTTACTCAATAATGGTTATGATAATTAATCTTTATTCAAAGATTTTATTGAGTTAATAATTGTTGCGTTGATATTTTATATTGCTTTTTTTTCAATAATTGTCATTACTACAAGATTTTTATTATCGAAGCAATAATTCATATTATCCGAATAATATTATTAGATAACATTATTGGCAATGTCTAGAAAGTTACGTCTAAGGAGAGGTTTGGTCACCTAATTGCTTGTAAGAAGGAGAAATTCTTATTGGAAAGCCCCTCTTCCTGAACCGCTTTGGTTGTCAATATTGTGATTCGTAATATTATTTGTGAATAATTAATTATTGATTCATATGATGAGGAAAATATTGATTTTATGTGGATATAGATGGAGAAAAATTTTAATGTGACAATTGTTGAAAATTGAAATTTTATCTTTTTTCGATAAGATAAAAGTATTATTATATTTTAATAATATAATAATGGTGATATTTTTATAATGAATGTGGGATATATGAGTATACGAGGAGGAAGAGTATTTTTGTTGCAATAAATATTTAAAACATGTTAAACATGCTCTGTGGACCCCATTTATCGGTGAAATTTGATTATAGCTTGTAAAATCGTCCGTTTGTGTATTTTTTGGTCAATTTCTGTTTGGAATTTGGAAAAACTTTCTTCTACGCAAAGTTGTAGAGAATTGAATTTCCTATAAAACTCGCGAGATTCAAATTTTCTGATAAAAGGGCTATTTATTATGAATTATTGAAGTTCAAGCTCAAATAATTGATTTTTGGAAGTTTAAAATAATTTAAATTAGAAAAACGTTTTGATATGTTTGGTGGGCTTGGTTGGTTGTTGAAATGAGCTGATTTCAGTTTATAAGAATAATGTAGAAAAAAAAATTTATATTAATATTATATTAAATTTTTCGCTTTTGTGTTCTTAGCAATTTTCTATAAATAGGTGCTTAGGTTAGAATTGAAAATCACACTTTAAATCGAAGTTTTCTCTCTATATTATCGGCGTATTCTTGTGAGTATTTTGAGTATAATTTGAGTATTGCTATCTGGTGCAAATTCAAGTCATAGCTTTATATATCCTGTTTCAATTTAGAAATCTTGATCTTTCGAGGTAAGGGATATTATTTTTCGTAATGATATTATTTCTTCAATATCATTATGTTGAAATATTGATCTGAAGTTTTTATCAAATTTGGAACATTTGGTGTGAAGAGTTACTATTCACGTCAACGACTTTATTCACGATATCGACCTTATTCACGAATACTAAGATACTATATTCATCTAAAAATGAAAAATTTTCTTTCGTTCAAAATATCTATTCGGATACTAGCTTTGATTGTATCCATGTTTTGATCATTCTTGAATTTTACACCACTATGATTATTTTTGAGGTATTTTGGACGAGGATAAAACAAAGTACGAATCTTAATCCTTAATCCTTAATCCTTGTCATTTTGTTTCTTTGGATTCGTTTCTTTAAAAATATTTTCATCATCCTCGGTCTTAAATGATGATATTATTGAATATCTTTGGCCTGTAGTGCAAAGATGAATGATTTCGAAGAATATCTTTTGGTAGTAGTGCAAAGATGAGCAGTGTTTAGATGAACATGACTAATCGATGAATATCTTTGGCCCTGTAGTGTAAAAGATGAATATTTGATTCCGGATGTATATTGATTGATGTTACGGGGACAAAAGATGAGCGGTGAACTTTTAAATTCATACATAGAAGATAGTAGTTTGCATTCTCTACTTAACTCTTCTAATGAATTATTATTTTTCATTGCGAATATTGATTTAAAATTTGTTGTCTATTGTATTCTATTAGATTTTTCCCTGTTGAAGACTAACGATAATTTGTTGTATATTATCTTAGTCATAATATTCTTTATTGGGCTAGTTGAGCTCACCCTTTTCCTTTTGTTCCATTTTTATCGGGAGGCGAGAATATAAGCGAAAATGCACAGTAGGGGTATGGAATGAAGGTTTAGAGAGAGTTGTTTAGTAGTCCTCACCATTTTTGTAAAATAATGTATCAATAAATGTGATGAGGATTTATTTGAGTATAGATATTATACAGAAGATAATATTTGTATTTAAACTCATAGTTTTCTTGTTGTAATAATAAAGTTGTAGTTGTTTACGTATCATGTATTGACAACTCGGAATGGGTGATGTATACCTATTTTGGGGGCATCACATTTAAGCTTTGTAGTGCAAAGATGAATTATTGATGAATATATTTGGCTCGTAATGCAAAGATGACTGTTGTTGAATATCTTTAGCTTTGTAGTGTAAAGATGGCTGTTGATGAATATCTTTGGCCCGTGGTGCAAGAGATGAATTTATTAGTATGATTATGAGCGTGAGGCGTGATTTGATATAACCATGATATTTGATGTTTGAGGTAAAGACGGTGATGAAAATTATCTTCGATCCCGGACGAGAAGAGGAATTTAGAATCACAATTATGATTATGAGTTATTCATATGATTGTGGAAAGGCTGTTGATTGATGTTCTGAGGATAAAATATTGTTCTTTGGACTTTTAACGTGGAGAAGACAATAGACTTTATAGTCTATTTGACTCTTTTAATGGATTGCTCGTTTACACTGCAACTATGGTTGAAAAGTTTTATCATCTAATATATGTTCTAAATCTACGATTTATTATTGATGAAGACTATTGATAATTTATCTATCTTTAGTTATAATATTCTTTCTTGAGCTAGTTTGGTTTCACCCTTTTGTTTCACAATTCCTTTCGTGTAATAAAAGTGTATTTGGGTTGAAAGCGAGGATAACAAGGAATAGAGCGGTGGTCTATAGTTGTTGAGGTTCTCCCTAAAGAGTATGGAAATAATTTTATTGAGGACTTTAGTGTGTTGTATTTTATACATCATTTAATAGTTATTTTGGTGAATTAAATAGGGTGAAGGCGAACCCAACTTTGGAAGGGTGTTTTGTCACTATCATACAAGATGTCTAATGACATACAAACTCGTGTTATCATAAGACATGGTTGTGCTCATCCACTTCTTTGAGTATATTTACAAGCACTACCTATATAATCTTGGTGTTTGTTTGGAGTATAATACCCAATTAGAGACAAAGTGGATATAATGATATGTCAAGAGGACTCACCATTGGGAAGAATATGATAGTAATCTTCTCGTTTTTCTTTGGGGTCTATTAAATCAACCAAAGATAATTCGTGGCCATATGATATCTACCATAACCTAAAAGCATGGCCTCCCATATACGAAGGTTTCCTTGAGCACTTCCCAAAGATTCTAATTTCTAAAGCAGTTTTGACTATACCTTTATGTAAGGTGTCATTGTGACGTACTTCTGATTGGTATATATTTGTATCCAAACTCACAGCATATGTGTTGTTGTATTTTGCACGACAATTGTTGTAATAAAGTTGTAGTTGTTTTTCGTACCATATATTTGGCGACTCAGAATGGGTTGGATGGAATGGACCTATTTTGGGGGCGTTACAAAGGGTATAGGAGATAAGATCGAGTATAGCTCTTCTGGTGGCTGATGTGGTATCGGACTGTTGAGCTGACATTTCTCGCACTTCTTAACGTACTCAATCGCTTCCTTGAAGATGGTAGGCCAGTAGTACCCCTGATAAAGTACTTTGTAGGCTAATGTCTTAGCAGCCATATGGTTGCCATAGATGCCTTCATGTACTTCTCGGAGAGAATATTCAGCTTCAGATGGAGTCAAACATTTCAGTAGTGGAGACAAAAAAGCCCTTCGGAATAGATCCCCATCAATCAGAACAAAATTAGCACTTTTATACTTGATTTTCTTGGCTAGCATCCTATCCGAAGGTAAGACGTCATCTACCAGATACTCCAGATATGGAGTCAACCAGCAGTTGGTTCGATCTATACACATTACCGATTCATGATGAACACTAGGATGTTGCAAAATTTCCAAGTAAACCGACCCATCAAAGACGTTAATTAACATCCGTAGTGGCTAATTTGGAGAGTGCATCAGCAATGGAATTGTCATTTCGCTCGACCCCCTGAAACTCGTAGGACTGGAAATACTGAAGTCGTTCTTTCAATTCTGCCAAATACTTGATCATTCTTGGACGTCAAGCTTCGTACTCTCCAGAGAGCTGCTTAACGACTAACTGAGAATCACTGAAGATAACTATCCTCTGCACTTTAAGAATCTTCGCTAGTCGTAACCCTGCGACTACCGCCTCATACTCAGCTTCGTTGTTCGTTGCTTTGAACTGAAATCTGATGGCCTGTTGCACTTTGAATCCCTTCGAACTCGTCAGAATAATCCCCGCCCCATTGACGTCCGTAGTAGAAGACCCATCTGCATACAGTGTCCACGAACTATGCTTCTGCTGAAGAACTGTAACTGCTCTGTCAGATCCTTCAGCTTCTGCCACAACTTCATCGGCTTCAGAAAATGAACATTCGATTACAAAATCAGCCAAGGCCTTCCCCTTGATGGCGGTTCAGGGATGATATTCAATGAAAAATTGGGACAACTCCATTGTCCATGCAGCTAATCTTCCCGATACCTCAGGTTTGCCCATAATCTTCTTTAAAGGCTGATCCGTATATATTATTACCAACCTACCCTGGAAGTATTGCCTAAGCTTTCGGCTAGCAGTTATTAAAGCAAAGGCAAAGGCAAACTTTTCAATATTTGGGTACCTTGTCTCAGCATCCCGAAGGACGTGGCTTACATAATAAATCGGGTGTTGCTTACCCCCAACTAATTCACGCACCAACACCGCTTCCTCGCCAATGAACTAAATTGCTAGGTACAAATCTGAGAGAGGCTCAAGAGGCGGGCTTCACCAACAAAGGTGCCGAAGATAAGTAGGACTTTATGCTCTGAAAGGCGTCTTCACACTCCGAAGTCCATTGGAACGTCTTTGCATTCTTCGGCCCTTTCAACGTATCAAAAAATGGCAAGCACCTTTCTGCCGACTTGGACATGAACCTCCTCAAAGCTACAATCCTTCCAGTCAGACGTTGAACATCCTTAAATGACTGAGGAGTCTTCATGTTTAGGATCGCTTGAATTTTTTCTGGATTGGCTTCAATTCCTCCCTGGCTGACAAGATAACCCAGAAACTTGCCAGCCCCTAATCTGAAGGTGCACTTAGCAGGATTCAGTCTCAATTTGTGGTGACGAACTGTCTGAAAGCATTCTTCCAAATCATCCAAATGTTTCTGTACCAGCATGCTCTTGACAATCATATCGTCCACGTACACCTCCATGTTCTTGCCCAACTGATATCTGAAGACATAGTTCATCATCCTCTGGTATGTGGCTCCGGCATTGATGAGGCCGAAGGTCATTTTCTTGTAGGCATATTTTAAACGATACGTAATGAACGTCGTCTACAGTATATCCTCTTTACACATGAAAATCTGATGATATCTAAAGAAGGCATCCATGAAGCTTAACAAAGCATACCTCGAAGTGTCATCGATGAGCTGATTGATGTGGGGCAGCGGGTAGAAATCCTTTGGACAAGCTTTATTCAGATCGGTATAATCGATATAAACTCGTCATTTCCCATTCTGCTTTTGGACCAGAACCACATTTACCATCCATTGTGGGTAGTCGATTTCAAAGATGAAGTCGCCTAACAATGACCATGAATCTCTTCATCGATGATCCGTTGGCGCTCAGGCGCAAAGATCCTCCTCTTCTGTCGAACTGGTTTCTTTGACGGGTCCACTTCCAACCGATGCTCAGCAATATCCATGTTCACTCCCGATATATCTTGAGGTTCCCATGCGAAGATGTCAACATAGAATCGCAGGAGTTCCATGAGGTTCGTCCGGAGAGGTTCCGACAGACCCGAACCTATTTTCACTGTCTTGTTTGCCTTGCCCGGGATGAGCTCTATCTCTTCTGTTTCTTCAGTTGGCATGACCAACGGCTCTGAACTGCTCTCAGTGAAGGGTTCGATCTCTATCGCCATGGTCTGCTTTTGCTTTGATACCCCCACTCCCGAAGTGATCACAACATTTCTATAACATCTTCTGGACAGATCCAAATCTCCTTTCACCTCACCAACCCCATGAGCCGTAGAAAATTTGATTTTGAAATGGGGGATTGAGGTCACAGCTTGTAGAGCAGTTAAAGTGGGCCTCCCCAAAATAGCATTATAAGCGGAATCTATATGTACAACATAAAATTTGCAAATAATTTCTACTCATTGGGGTAGTTCAAGATGACCGGCAACTCGATGGTTCCAGCCACCTTGACTGAATCATTGCTGAAGCCGTATAAAGGAGCCTCCTGCCCGATCTCCATTTTCTGCCCATCAAGATTCATCCTCTGATAAACATGGGCATATAGGATATCCACAGACGACCCATTATCGATCATCATTCGCTTCATGTCTACCGAACAAACTTGTGCAATCACCACCAATGATCCTTCATGTTGTTCGATGGTCTCCGAAGGGTAATCCTCATCGGTGAAGGAGATTACCGTTCCTGGATAAAGTCTATCAGTCTTTGGGAGGGTACCGCCACCGACATGACTGAATCCAGATGACTTCGACGCTTCTTCCCAACAAGTTTACCGAAAGTGCCCCCTAGTGATGACATCTATAACTTGCCTTGCTGGCTGGCAACACCTGCTGAATGGGCTGAGCTGCCGGAACAAGCCCTCTATCCTGCTGTTATTTTGTCCTGGCAGCCACATACTGAACTAAAGCCCCACCTTGTACCTTTCTTTCAATGAAATCTTTAAAACTAGCACAATCGTTTGTATCGTGACCCGAGGCTTGATGGTAATCACAATACTTACGAGAATTCCCTTTTCGAGCTTAATATTATCTCGAGGTGGCTCGAAAATAGGTTGATTCTTAATCTGATCCAAGATAACAGCCCTATCAGTGTTAAGTGTGGTGTACGTCCTATTCACTCTCTGGGTAGGAGCGAACGAACTTCCTCCACCTTGTCTCCAATTATTGTATTTCTTTGACCCGCCTTCATAATGGTCTTTATTTCCTTCATTCTTCTTCTGGTCCCCATCTGTTCTGTCCTGATCTGTCTCTTTAAGCCGATCTGAAGAAGGACGTTTAAGGCTGTTCATGGCTTCTTCCACCATGATATAGCCTTCGGCTTTGTCGAAAGCTTCAGCGAGACTCTTCGGGTGGTGAAACATTAATTTCTTCACCAACTTTTCTGATTTGACCAGATCTAACCCATTCTGAAACAGTCCCACAGCTTGTATATCGTTCAGGTCTGTCACTTGGCCGACTGCTTCACGGAACCGTTTCACATATTGGCCTAAAGACTCATTCGAATACTGTCGAACCTGAGCCAACTAGCCAGTTGGTTTGCCCCTCCTTTTGTTGCTCCCGAAGCGAGCATGAAACTTACAGCACATGTCCGCCCAAGATGAAATTGAATCCGAAGGCAAAGTCCTCATCCACTGCCTGACATCTTTTCGGAGTGTCGTGACAAAAGTATTGTAAGACCCCAACTTATTATTAATGAAATTTAATTTTCTCTATTTATTATTTTAAAATAGTAAGGGTTGATTTGATTAATGTGGATAGTTATGGGTAAAATACGCAAATATTTCAAAATAAGCAAGTGGTTATAAAATATTCATTGTTGTCTGGGAATATTCATTTGGTCGTGGAATATTCTCATTTGTCGGGGAATATTAAATGCGACGGTATGAACTTTTGTGGGCCCCATAACTAAAAAGCGATTGGATGAAAAAAACGACAAATATAAGTTGTTTAAAAATAATAAAGCGTAGTTATTCTACCATAATATCTTGTTAAAATACTCGGTGGTTAAAACACAAGAAGATACGGCAGATTGCACCAATTATTGATTCTTACGTAAGAAGGCACTACTCAATAATGGTTACGATAATTCTTATTCAATTATTTTATTGATTTAATAATTGTTGCATTGATATTTTATATTGTTGTTGTTTCAATAATTGTCGATTACAGTATTTTTCATTATCGAAGCTAATAATTCATATTATCCGAATAATATTATTAGATAACATTATTGGCAATGTCTAGAAAGTTCTCTCAAGGAGAGGTTTGGTCACCTAATCAAGGCCATGAGAAGGAGAAATTCTTATTGGAAAGCCCCCTCTTTCCTAGAACCGCGCCGGTTGTCAATATTGTGATTCTCGTAATATTATTTGTGAATAATTAATTATTGATTCATATGATGAGGAAAATATTGATTTTATGTGGATATAGATGGAGAAAATTTTAATGTGACAATTGTTGAAAATTGAAATTTTATCTTTTTACGATAAAATAATTATTTAAATATATTATTATATTTTAATAATATAATAATGGTGATATTTTTACAACGAATGTGGGATATATGAGTATATCTGAGGAGGAAGAGTATTTTTGTTGCAATAAATATTTAAAACATGTTAAACATGTCGGTGGACCCCATTTATCGATTGAAATTTGATTATAGCTTTGTAAAATCGCCTTGGTTTGTGGATTTGGTCAATTTACATTTGGAATTTGGAAAAACTTTCTTCCGCAAAGTTGTAGAGAATTGAATTTCCTATAAAAAGTAGTGAGATTCGAATTTTTCGATAAAAGGGCTATTTATTATGAATTATTGAAGTTCAAGCTACGAAATAATTGATTTTGAATGTTTTAATTATTTTTTCAAGAAAACGTTTTTGGTGTGTTAAGTGGGTCTAGCATGTGTTATTGATCTTTGAAATCAGATCTCCAAGAGTGGGCGATAGAATTTTAACAAATAATAATAATATTATATTAAATTTTCTACTTTTTGGTGTTCTAAAGTTTTTCCTATAAATAGGTGCTTATGTTAGAATTGAAAATCACACCGTAAACTCAAGTTTTTCTCTCTATATTATCGAACATATTCTTGTGAGTATTTTGAGTATTGCTATATCTGGTGCAAGTTCAAGTCATACTTTATATCAGGTGTTTCAATTTAGAAATCTTGATCTTTCGAGGTAAGGGATATTATTTTTTCAGTAATGATATTATTTCTTCAATATCATTATCTTTGAAATATTGATCTGAAGTTTTATCAAATTTGGAACTTTTGGTGTCTGAGTTACTATTCACGATATATCTGACTATTCACGATATCTGACACTATTATTTATTTCATTTTAAGACTATTCATCGAAAAATGAAAATTTTCCTTTTCGTCTAAAATATCTATTGTGGATACTAGTTTTGATTGTATCCATGTTTTGATCATTCTTGAATTTTACACCACTATGATTATTTTTGAGGTATTTTTGGACGTAGATAAAACAAAGTACTGAATCCTTAATCCTTAATCCTTGTCATTTTGCTTTGGATTCGTTTCTTTGAAATATTGTTCATCATCCTCGATCTTAAATGATGATATTATGGAATATCTTTGGCACCGTAGTGCAAAGATGAATGATTTTGATGAATATCTTTGGCCCGTAGTTCAAAGATGAGCGAGGTGTTTAGATGAACATGAATTAATCGATGAATATCTTTGGCTGTAGTGCAAAGATGAATATTTGATTCCGATATATATTGATTGATGTTACGGGAATAAAAGATGAGCGATGAACTTTTAAATTCAAACATAGAAGATAGTAGTTTGCATTCTCTACTTAACTCTTCTAATGAATTATTATTTTCATTGCGAATATTGATTTAAAAACTTGTTGTCTATTGTATTCTATTAGATTTTTCCTGTTGAAGACTAATGATAATTTGTTGTATATTATCTTAGTCATAATATTCTTTCTTTGGGCTAGTTGAGCTCACCCTTTTCCTTTTTGTTCCATTTTTCTTCTCGGGAGGCGAGAATATATAGCGAGTACAGTGGGGTATGGAATGAAGGTTCTAAAGAGAGTTGTTTAGTAGTCCTCACCATTTTTGTAAAATAATGTATCAATAAATGTGATGAGGATTTATTTGAGTATAGATATTGTCTAGAAGATAATATTTGTATTCAAACTCACAGTTTTACTGTTGTAATAATAAAGTTGTAGTTGTTTCTGTACCATGTATTGACAACTCAGAATGGGTGATGTATACCTATTTTGGGGGCGTCACAAGTATGACACTTAGCAGTATCGCTAAAGTCATAATAATCCATCATTAGGTAGAACGCCTGATTGTGGTCGTAGGGATCCCCCGATCCATCATAACTTTTAATGTGGGACAACTTCTTGGTGGGGTCAGCTTTCTCTTTTAGAATCTCCGCGAAAAAAGGGGATGCCTTCTTTCCCGATGTATCTTTCATTTTTAGATTACTAATTGTCGCTTCAAGTTCTTTTTAATTCTTTAACCAGATACTCCACACCTTCTGGTTGGGATGATGCTTCTTTTTCCGGTGACTCCTTCATCTTCTGAGTGGACCGGTCTCTTACAATAGAACCCCCAACCTTAGAGGGACTTTTTCGATGACGAGCATCAACAGGGTGGTGTACCCTCAGTAAACTCTCGGGAGTGTGACCTCTGGATCTACTTCGTTTCTGAACTCGGGCGCTATGGTGAGAATGAGCAACAACGAGCGCCTTCTTTGTATTCTCAGGAGTGCGATCTCTGGATCGACCTCTTCGTTCGGTTCGACCCTGCTCTTTAGAATCGACAGGGTGATGTGCCCTCTTCGATCATTGAGGAGTAGGACTTCGGGATCTTCTTCTTTCTCGAGGTTGGCCCCGAGACTCACGTCCTGAATGAGCAGGTTCCTTTCCACTCCGATGCTTTCGCTCTTCGGACTGAATATAACTGAACTCTTCATCCCTCAACTCCGCCATTCGAGCCATCTGTTCAGCTATATCCTGTCGCTGCTTCACAAGTACTTCCATGGCCCTATCTGCTTCATCTGCCATCTTAGCCAGTCGAGAGGCCTTTTCGTCTTGGTCATCTCGGTATCGAGTTCTAGGCGAGGTGCCTTCTACTAGTTTCCGACCATGGCCGGACCCTTTCTCTGTCGTGAAAACTAGATTTCGCTTAACGTTGCCCACAACCCTCGGCCGAGAATCTTCATGTGAACGTTTGGACGCTGTGCTGGAATGAACACTTATTGCAGATTCCAAACGATCCTTGACAGACACTCGTGGTGCTGATTCACTGACAGCCATCGGCTGCCCTTCGGGTGTAGGTGTTCTACTCTTCACCATGAATACTGACGTAGAACAAACACAGTTTGTGATTGAAAAAATACTCAGGACACTAGAACTCACCCCTCCTTCTAGCGCCAATGTTAACGCCAAGATCTTTCCTCACGTCCCAATCACGTAAGACGCGTCCGATATCCTGCACAGTAAACACGATCAACACCAAAAGCTTGACGGCTTTACCGTCGGGGGATAGCTCCGGTGTGAGAGTCAGTACATGCGATCACAAGGTTAATAATGGAGGAAAAATATCTAGTGCCTTTTAGAGAGAATAATAATAATGTGGTTAAGTTTTCTGTAATTTTTTGTTACTTACCTTTCTTGTGTGATCCTTGCCCCATACGTACTCCAGACCCGGTTTACCGTGCCACCCACTATCTCCTGACACCTCCCCCCACTCCCGGTCATCTCAGCCGAAAGCATGTAGCTCTCTTCCTTACCTGCTACACCACTGTTTGCCACCGCCAGTCATCTGAGTCCCATCCTCATTAATGCTACGCAGAAAGGTGGCAGACATAACAGTCAACTATCTTTGGAGTAATGATTACCGGTTAATAAAAGGGTTAAGTGACAATTTGTGTAATGGACTAATCTAATGCCCAATAATAGAGATGACCCATATGACCGGATTCAATCAAAAGGACCCAATAGAATAATCAAATAACTGGGCCCAAATCATTCGGATTAACAGGACAAAAGTAACATAATCTAATGGAGGAGCCCATTAAGTCTGGTCCAATAATAAAAAAGATCATGGCTCAACACTTAAAAATCTTTAAATTTCAGTGGTCGACTTTGCATTTTAACCAAATAAATTTTTCAAGAAGTTCCTTGCAAAAATATATAGTGAAAGAATTTCTTTCTTTGGGTGTCGTACACCGGAAGCCATCGTTATTTATTTATGTACATACTAGGGATTATTGAATAAAAATATGTACAAGCTTATGCAAACGGAGTTAAAAGAGGTAGATAACTTAATTTTTACAAGTCTTAATCAACGTAAAAAATTAAAAAAATGACTTTTGTTATCGGTATCATATTAAATTAAAAGCAAATTTATATATTTTTATTATAATATATAAAAAATTTATTTTCCATAAAAAACTTGCAACAAAAAGGTTACATCAATTAAAAGTTATATTCGTGACAATTTTTTTTTGAAAAATTTATCTTCCAAACACATGGTAATAAGGGAAAGAGGTCAGACATTATTCTTAACCACGTACAGTGAAGTTTAGTAGTGGTACGTAGTAAACGTGCGCACTGGTGCGCATGGTTCCACCTCAGATAAAAACACCAACCGCAAGAAGCCAAATGTATATGTGTTGACGTCAGCAGCGCGATGTGTATTTGAGAGGAGAGAGGAGAGAGGAGAGAGGAGAGAGAAGAGAAAGGTGGCAAGTGGCGGAGAAAGTTTGTCATAGGATAGTGTATTTTAATTATGTAATTTGAATTTTTGTTGTTTTGATTAATTAATAAAATAATTTGAATTTTAGTATTTTGATTAAATGATGTAAATATGTTACGCTTTTTTATTTTGAATTTTAGTATTTTTGTTTTGATTAAATGATATATATTATTTTATTTAGAATATATTTTATATTTAAGCCTGTCACGTCATCACATTTTAATCTCGTTTATGTTACATTAGCGGTAAGAATGAAAATACCCAAAAAAATATAACGTTAAAGATCTTTGAAAAAAAAAAATTTAAAATTAAAGTGGGCCAAGTCATTTTTGACCTTTTGCCCCAGAAAAAATACTAAAGTGAAATTAAGCCAAATTCACGCGTGCTAAGCTGCGTGGAATGACAAGGCCATCAGAGTCAAAATTTTTTTTCGGTTTTTTGCCCCCAGAAAATATATACTAACGGTTTTATACTTTTGTAGTGAAAATGAAAATTTTGAATTCAGTAATCTAGAAAAACCGAAAAAAAGAACCGAAAATTATTCCCATAACATTATGCAATAAGCGCGTGGAATAGACAATACAATCCAATTATTTGTTTATATTATTAGCCCATAACATTACAATAACCGGTAACACAATATACAAAAATTTTTGTACCAATTATTTGTTAATATATTATTGTAAATCAAAAAGAAGGGCTGTTTTATATAAATTTGTTAATATAAAAAATATTTATATTATATATAAGTTATTTATATTTAAATTTTTATTTAATTATATATTTTTTTTTATATATAAATAATAATACTTTATAAATATATATAGATAATAGAAATATGATAATTAATATTCACAATATAAAATTTTTGTTGACTTTTTTGCATATACTATTAATATATATTTATATTATATTTATATTTAAATTTATTATATAAAAATTATTTAAAATATTTAAAATTAAAATAATAGAAATATGATAATTAATATTAAATATTATGAAAATTTATTATTAAAAAAATTATTTAAAATATTTAAATTAAAATTATAAGAAATAATAATAAGTGGAACTTGCATAGTTTAGACATGCAATGTAAAACAGGGAATATGCTGGTCCATATTTTTAGAGGGGAAAGAATGATGGGATGGTGGGAATTGCTTTAATTGATTTGTTAATTAATTGTATTATGAAAGCTTAATTAAAAAAACTCAACATTTCTTGAAATAAAATCACCAACGATAAGAGTAAATTGGGACACAAAATATAGTTCACAAACGACTAATTTTTCATTTCTAAGAAGTCGAAATCTTCCTGACCGTAAAAAATTAACATTTTTTTAAAAAAAATAATAATAATAATAGGAGAGAGGAGGGAAGGGAAGGTGGTGGTGGACTGGTGGTGGGTTTAATTAGAATTAGTTGGAAATATAGGACCACCACATCTCATGGCCCTATACAGACTCTAATTTTGGGAACAATTTGGACAACATCATTGGCATCTTATTCTTAGAAGTATTTTCTTCCTCTCCTCTTCTCTTCTCTCTCTTCTGTTATCTGTGTTACTTCTGCAGTACTACAAGACTTGTTGTAGCAGTACGCCCTAATATCCATTAATTCACAGTTTGTTTTTGTATGAGCCTGCCCCACCGGCTAGAGGAACAGATCGGCCCTCTGAAAAAGCCTGGATACAACTCTTACTTAGCTCTCAGTTACAGGGATTCGTGCCCCATTAATTGGGACTCAGCTCCATCCATCCCAAAGATTTCTTCTACATCCCTGTGGGCCTGCCTTCCTGCATCTTTTTTAATTGCTCTTTATATTAGTAGTATATATATATATCCTGTTTTAATATGTGTGTATTGATTTTGAGTGCATAAAAAAACTTCCAATAAAGTGCTGATCGTATCATGATGTGGCGGCTTGTAGCATGTATACCTGGCAAATTAAGAAGATACCATGCATTTCTTTCTGTCCATGAGCAAACTATACAATATTATATATATATATATATATATATATATATATATATTAATGTTTTGATCAGTAGGTAATTAATATTTTATTCCTAGTTTAATATCGTTTGTGGGATTGGTATTTTGAATTTTGAGTTGAATTTTAGTCATATTTTATTGATCGAGGGGTATGAAATAATTGAGGGAGATTTGATTTGTAGGAAGTTTCTTTTGGATGTATTTATATCTTTGGTGTATTGACCCACTTGGGCTAAGAAAGAGGAATTAAAATAAGGGAATTAATATATATATATATTATATTGATGATGATCGATCATATGTTGGAACTTGGAAGTCATTCATGACCTCCTATATTTGATCCTGCAGTAGTAAGTACTTGTGAGGGAGGAGATCATATCTTCTGATCATCCTATAGGATTCCTACCTACCTAGGATGGTTTTCATCGCACACCATAATATATATGTTGGGTTTTTAAAAGAACAAGTCTAAGAAAAAAGAAAACATAAAACATCAATAGGAGATCTCCATTTTCTCTCTTCTTTATTATCTCCCTTCCAACACCAACATAAATACTCTCTCTCTCTCTCTCCAGTAAGCTTTCTCTCTTTCTCTTTAATTCTCTCTCACTGCATAGAAAAGAATGTATACAAGTTTGTGTGAACAGGAAGCAAAGAAAGTCTTTTGAGCAAAAAGGGTACTAAATTGGCTTATGTGAACTTTTTTCTTTTGCAATTGGTTGTTCTTGCTGTTGATTGATTGATTTAATTTGCTTTATGTTCTCATTCCACTTGTTTAAATTTATATATGGTGGGCTTTTTTGTTATCTTTTCTGTGTGTTGTTTTTAGTGGAGTGGAACTTGATGGATTAATTTGTGGGTGCAGTAGAAAAGCATATATATCAAAGTCATGACCCATCAGTACACGAACAACCTAGTATTTAGTTGAGTACTACTGTCAAAGAACACAAAAAGGAGATTTTTTTCCCTTTAATTTGTGATTGATATATGGCTGCCGATCAAGAAAATACAACATCATCAAACAACATGGTTTCATCATCTACTGGAGGTTATTCTTGTTATTCTGATCAGTTGCAAAGCTTTCATGATCATCAGTCCAATAATCCCACAGAGATCTATAACTTGACTACAAGCATGGAGATGATAGGGTTTCCTCCAAATAAGAATCTTGACACCAACTCCCTTTTGTGGAAGGGCTTCTTATTTTCCGGCAAGACTACTGGCGGTAACCACCACCCGGCTAGCGGTGGTCCACCGTCTTCCTCCAAGGCGGCCGCGGTGGCCATCAACGAGCCAACAATCAGTCATGACTTTTATCAGCAGCTGCAGCAACACGAACATGATCATGAACAATACATGACTACCAAGCCTGATCATAATTTCACAACAAGTGAGAATAACTTGATGCAGGTGGCACCGGCTGATTCGTCGAGAACTTGGCATGATGATGAGAATAATAATCGATTGATTGTTAATGATAATGATAATGATCCATCAAATATGAGGTCATGTCATGTATTTCCTTGTGGTGCAAATGAAAGGCCTAGTCAAGGCCTCTCACTCTCTCTCAGTTCAAATAATCCTTCCAATATTGGATTACAGTCTTTTGAACTTAGACATCAACAACAAGCCCAAGATCATATGAGGTTTTTTGGATCCAAACCCATGAATGATATTCAACACCATCAACAACAAATGATGCAACAAGATGGCTTTTTGGGAAAAGGTGCTGCAAATAATATTCTACAGTTTCATCATCAAGCTGGTCCAGGCCAGTTACAGATCAGGGGCTCAAAGTACTTGGGTCCAGCCCGGGAACTTCTGAATGAGTTCTGTAACCTTGGAACAAACAACAAACAAAGTCAAGATCATCATCATCATCATCAAGAATCAAAGCTCCATAAATCCAATCAGTGGGATCAGGATGATGATCAGAATTTTGGGTCTAGTTCTTCTTCAAAGAAACATTCTTTATATTCCCTTGAGTTTCTTGAATTGCAGAAAACCAAAACAAAGCTGCTTGAAATGCTAGAAGAGGTATACATACATACATACATACATACATATGCTTTCATATTCTACGCAAAAAAATATTACCATTTTTTCCTTCGTTTCAAAAATCTCAATGCAAAGAATTAACCTCAACAAAATAAATAAAATAAGGAACATTCAAGAGGATTCTCATGTTCTTGATATGAAAGAATTGGAGGGAATTCAAGAAACAAGTGGGAATTAATTGGGGGACTTGAAATATTGAACTAATTGAGAAACTAAGAGGGCCTTTCCATTAATGCCCACATGGTGACAATTAGGCCTATTCATTTAATTTTAGAAGCATCTAATATTCTTGTTCTTTGATAGTTTTCTGCCTTCTTTAGTCTTTACTTACTAGGAGTAATAGTATGGTACATTTTATTACTTCAACAAATTGTATATGTCCTATATATGCTGTTATTCTGAAACTTGTACTATATCGTATGTTCTTTATTTTTGTGGCTATAGGTGGATAGAAGATACAAGCACTATTGTGATCAAATGAAAGCAGTTGTGTACTCCTTTGAAGCAATGGCTGGTAATGGGGCAGCAAAAGTATATTCAGTCTTAGCTTCAAAGGCCATGTCAAGGCATTTTAGGTGTCTAAGAGATGGGATTGTTGGTCAGATTAAGGCCACAAAGAAGGCCATGGGAGAGAAGGATACGGCAGCAGCACCAGGCGGCACACGAGGCGAGACGCCGAGGCTTAGGGTCCTTGATCAAACTTTAAGGCAGCAGAGGGCATTCCAGCAGATGAAAATGATGGAAACTCATCCATGGAGACCCCAACGCGGCCTACCGGAGAGATCTGTCTCCGTTCTTCGCGCTTGGCTCTTCGAGCATTTTCTCCACCCGTAAAATCTTTATACTCTTGTGAATTTCTACCATTGATGATGCGTCTCTTTATTTGAGTATATATTATTTTTATTTTTCTAAGAGCATATATATGTTAAAGTTTTCTTCATGAAACAAATAGGAAAACCCCACTTGCAGTTTATAGTACTGAAGTTGTTACATGTAGTCTCGGTCATTTGTTTGCAAATCAACCCAAATTTTTATTTTTTTTATATTTTTGGTAGGTTCTATCCACCACCATTCAGATTCCTATATTGATTTTGTCGTACTTTTATTTTTAATCAATCATATGTATCATGCATATATCTTCTTCTTCGGATTTTGCTGGCTTGTGGTTTTTCTGTTAAGACATATTTGTGTGGATTTGATTCTTTGTTACAACTAACCTAGGACCCATATATCTCTCTCTGATCCACACAATTTAATTTGTATTGTATTCTCTTACGTACTTTGTTTCATGAAACTGGTATTGCAGGTACCCAAGCGATGTAGATAAACACATTTTAGCCCGCCAAACTGGTCTCTCAAGAAGCCAGGCACGTCCACATCTCTCACTCCCTACATACATACATACATACTTGTTTAGAATTAAATTTTGACGTATATACTAGTATTAGTCTAAGATCATAACACATTTCATTAATAGTGTACAAACTATCTTATTTATTTAAATGATGTAAATGATTTTTAACATTTCTCGTATTTAGAGTAATTGTTAGTACCAAATTTTTACTCATTATTTAAAAAAGACTGATATTTTTAGCACCAAAAGTCATAATTCAACGCACAGTATATATACAATGTAAATTTTTGTTGTATGTATCAAAAGTTATATATATATTTACACGAAACTTATCTTTAACTGAAAATATGACTATATATATGTCCTATATATTTTGTTTGGTTAGTTTTGAGTTTTCATCTTGAATATATTTATACTCTTAATGCGATATATATATATATATATATATATATATATATATATATATATGTCTTAATTAATTATATATATTCAAATTAACAATTCAAGATCTTTTAACATATCTACATAAACAGTCCATTTCTTAGGTTTCGCGCTTATTGAAGCTCACCAGCTCACTCACCTCGCTTTTTTTTTTTTATAAAAAAATAACTAATAAAAATGTATAATAATTTTTGAATTGAAAGTTTTTTTAAAAAATATTTTTGGTGTGATTGAGTACATATAACAAAAGCGATTGTTGTAGAGAGGCGTATAACACTGTTTTGTTATATGTACCCAAATCACACCCAAAACATTTTTTTTAAAAAAACTTTCAATTCCAAAAATTATTATACATTTTTTATTAGTTATGTATTTTTTTATTAAAAAAAAAAAGGCAAGGTGAGCTCGGGTGAGCTCAATAAGGGTGAGCCTAAGATCCTTGCTCTCTACATAAATACTTGGTATTATATGTTACTCCCTCCGTTCTTAAAAGATTGTCGTTTAAGGTTTTGATACATGGATTAAGAAAGTGTCATTTATCAAGTAAAATTTATTTAAAATTCCATCACTACCCCTTTATGGAAAATTGAAAACTATTAATACAAGGGAGAGAATTTATTGGGACAATGAGAGAAGGTATGAGTAATATAGGAAAGTAAATAATTTGTTCTCCTCGAAAGTTGTAAACGACAAACTTTTTGGAACAAATTTTTTTTTCTAAAACGACAATCTTTTAAGAACAGATGGATTATATATATGACTTTGGAGTTGTATGTTACGATATTGTTTAATACGTCAATTAATTAAATAACATTTGTTGTGTTTCTCGTTTAGGTATCTAATTGGTTCATAAACGCAAGGGTGAGATTATGGAAACCAATGGTGGAGGAAATGTACTTAGAAGAAAACAAGGAACACGACAACATGGTTTCTTCTGATGGAGTTACAACTCTTGATGATGATAATGGTGGGCGGCTAATGATTAATCCGAATCCTCAAAGGCGTAACGAAGATGAGAAACCGACACCGGACCAGCTGCTGGTTCGGATTGATTCAGAATGTCTCTCTTCCATCATCAATAACCCCGAGAAAAATGACAATAGTAATAATAAGCAAGTGCATCAGTTGCATCACCAGCAGCATAGTAATTTTGGTAGATTAATCACGGACTCGTTTGGGGCGGTGGAATTGGATTTTTCATCGTACAACCATCACTCAGCTGGCGCGATTTCTTATGCTAATGATCAGAATTTCAATAATGGTGGTGGTGGTGTGTCTTTGACACTTGGTTTGCAACAGCATGGCGGGGGAGGGGTGAGTTTAGCGTTTTCGCCGACTTCTCAGGCTTCTCTTTTCTACCCGAGAGACCACGTTGAAGATCAGTGCCAACAAGTTCAATACTCACTTTTGGATGGTGAAGGACAGAATTTGCCTTACAGGAACTTGATGGGTGCACAGTTGCTCCATGACCTCGCTGGATAATTAATTAATTCTTGGCTAAGAACGATCGATATGCTATATCAAGATGGTTAGATCGGTTTAAGTACATGATCTCATAATCGAGATATAGTACTAGAAATCTATATATTACTTGAACACATATATTTAGCTATATATATATATATATATTACTATATGGAAATTAATTTAGTTAGTACTACTCCACTTCCTAGCTTGGCTAGCTGCAGGTAATTTTGGAACAGTATGTGTAATTTGTTCGCTTGGAGCATGTAAGATTATACTTTGGGTAGATTATCTCCATTTTTTTATACCTCTCTCTCTCTAACCATATAAAAGACATTTATGGCTCTAGCTAGTTAAGAAACCAAATTAAAGTTCCAACCTTTTTGGAGGCACATATATATCAAGGTTGTTTAATTTGTTACTTTATGGAGTAATGACACCAATTAAGTCGACCGGCAAAATCTGTTAGGATTTCAATTTTGGAAATCATAAGTATTGAGTACTAGTAGTACTTATTTATAGATTATGCTACACAATAATTCCTTGCTTTTGATTCGGCACCTATGAGATACTCCAGTTAACTACTTCAAGCCTACCAATATCATGCAGCAACAGTTAATTAATTTAAGCTTATATGTGCATGCAAATATGCAAAATTACATGTTTAATTAGATGACTTATGATTGAGATTAATGCAAGTTATATATATTAGATAGATATTGATAATCCGTACGAGACACGAATTTATGTTCATAATGTAATTTAAAATTGTAGTATATGCTATTTGACTTTATAATTTGAGTATAAATAGTGCTATAGTATGAATTGCAGTGATATCATTGTAATTGATGAGTTGTATATATACAGGGGCGCATTCATCAATTTTTTTCAGCATTTGCAGATTTTAATTATTTTTTGTTGAATTTAAATAAAAAAAACTTGAACTAATTATAATATTAAGTAATCATAATAATGTTTACAAATTGTAATAAATATTAATAATCCAAATTAAAAAAGGAATTTCAAATAAAAATATTTAGATACAATTTATAAACTTATTTGATATCATTATATGAATTCAATTTGAATGATTTTTCAAAGGCTCAAACCAAATTTATTTTTTATATTCAAACAAAATCATGAATTAATTTCAATGCATAAACTAAGTTTTGGTATCTTTTTTATAAGTTTTACTTGAAATATGAGAAATAAACTATCCAAAATTTATACTCAGAACACCAAAAATTATACATGATCTATTAGTTAGATGCTTGAAAATAAAGTAATTATAACAACTAGAAATGAGGATTCCTAAAGGCTCATAGTCATTTTTCATTCTCCAATATTCTCCATTCTCCATTCTCATTATAAAATTTTATAAGGCAAAATCATTGTAAGCTAGTACAATAAAAGACATAAACTAATCAACCAAAATGATCTCATTTTCAATTGAAGATCAAACAACCCAAATTTAACTAAGAAGATTTTTGTACTTGTATTTAAAATTAGTTTATGAATTATTTTTGCCCCCTCCAAATTTAATTCTTCCATTAATCTGTTCCCTTAATTAAAGTTATTAATTTATATATTTGTCTTGCCCCTATACCTATAAAAAAATATCCATGCCCCCTCAAGTAGATCCGCCACTGATCGATTGTATATATGTTTATTAATATCATTATATATTTTCTAATACATGGCATGCATGTACACATTCTTAGAATAATACAACACATGATACCAAAATTTTGGTATATATATAGAGAGTAAGGATCTGGTCAGGACTTCCTGATTTTAAGTAAAGTCCGAACTCACAATCTCAGCCATAGGATCCCATCCCACGATTCAGAAAAAAATTGCTTGGAAAAAAAAAACACGCGGATCTTCTTTGGGTTAACCGGTCGGGTCAAAAAATAAATCACTTCTCCTCCCCCAATTTCCGATCACGCCTCTCTCTTCTGGACTCTCACTTCTACCATCGTCGCAAAATAAAGCTCGGTTCTCTCTCTTTAGTTTAGTGTGATGGGCATAATCATGCAAAGATCGGGTTTGTTGAGATTAAGAGCAGAAATAGTGTGATATTGTGACAGGCTATATGTTTAAGCAGCTTTGATACTAAACCCGCCTGCGAATAACTGTCATTTTCTGTTTCCAGAAGTTGTTTGTAGGTATTTTCTTGAAGAAAGCTCTTTACGCCTTACCATTGTCATCTATGAAGAGTTTTGGAGAGCATCTGTTGATTTATGTGATGTCAGTTCCAAAGATTGTATCCAAATCCAAGAAGAATCGAAATTGTGTTTAACCTCATTTTCACAATGTTATTATTTCAGGAAGTTAGTCTTTTAGCTACAGAAGAATTTCTTATTAGTTGTAGATATGTAATGGTAGAAGAGAGAGTCCAGGAGAGAGAGGCGCGATCGGAAATTGGGGAAGGAGAAGTGATTTATTTTTTGACCCGACCAGTTAAACCAAAAAAGATCCGCGAGTTTTTTTTTTCAAGCAATTTCTTTCTGAACCGTTGGATGGGATCCTATGGCTGAGATTATGAGTTCGGACTTTATTTAAAATCAAAGAATCCTGACCCGATCCCTACTCTATATATATATATATACTAATTAAGATCAAGATTACCGATCGAGCCACAAGCAATTAATAAATTAATATTCTTTCTTTGGTGCGAAAAAGGAAGTTAATTAACCAGCCAGCCAGCCGTTAATTAATTTGTTTAGAATAAACCTGATCAAAGACTTATATAACATTTTAAAGTACTAAAAACACGTTTATAGTAGTGATTGTTAAAAAAAAATCTCACAAAATAATAACGTACTATCTGTTTTGGATGATAAGATTAATATTGATTTTTTAAAATTAATTTAAAATATTTTTAAATTTAATATTAATATGTAACAATTTAAGGATTATTGACGAAAAATAAACTTTATGGACGATTTTAAAAGCGAGTCATAACTTAGAAGGATAGAAGTGTCATTCAGCCGTTAATTAATGTTACAAAATAATTCTAACTTATATATTAGTTATTAAAATTTAGTTAGCTAGCTTTTAAAACTAAAACCAAAATGACAACTCATTATTTTACAACAATTATATTCCTAAATAACTATATATTAAAAATATAAGAAAAATATTATTAGTAAATAATAATTAATATAAAAAATTGTAATGTATATTACAAAATATATTAATGATTAAAATTTAGTAAACAATTTTATTTTATATAGTAGACCTTAAGTTAATTGATGTTAAAAAAATTCTGGCTTATATATTATTAATAAAATTTAATTACCTTTAAAAACTAAAATCATGATTGTAACTTATTATTTTACAACAATTTTATTTTTATAGACTTTATTTAGTTAATAATTATACAATAGAGTATGACTTAAATATTAAGTTTAATTTTTTAGGTTTCCACTCAATTGAGAACTCAAATTTAAAATGCATACATAAATACAAAGGATTGATTATAAAAATTTGAAAATATATAAAATTTTAATATTAAATTAATAATAACAAAAGAATGAAAACTCAATATATCATATGCATTATTCGTTTTTAAGTAAAATTTATAGTTATTTTAAATTAATTTATTCAAAAAATATATTTTATAATTATTATATAAAATAAATTAAAAATTAAAAATAATTTTATTTAAAAAATGCGTGGTTCGCACAGGGCACTTAGCTCGTTCATTAGGTAAATCTGCAAGTCAATCTATTGTTATCGATGACCGAAACAAAAAATACTCTCTCTACCATTTTCGTTCCTTCTTCAGTTGTCGCTTAGCTGTAACTGAGTTAATTCCTCCGATTTCACCTACCGGAGCTCCAACGGCCGATCTCCCATCTCTAAACTCATACGGAAACATTCCGGTGAAACCTTCTATCTCGGTAAGACCGATGTCTTAAATTTACTCATCGAAATCCCTCTCTTCAATTATATCACACATATACCGATATACGTATACCCTGATTGATTAAGAATCAACAATTTTATTCGTTTATGTGCGTTTCCTTCGTGTCTGCTTCTACTTCATACGCACACTGTACACACTATTGACCATACATTTTGAACTATTCAATTATTAATCGAAGATTATCATGATTTTGCTAGAATATGCCATTAAGAGGGCAAAGTTCAATATTGAGGTTAAAAAATACGATTAATATATGATCAAGTGATTGACGTTTTAATAGGTTCTTCTTCTCAATATATTGCAGAACCTTTATTTTCATAGCTCCTGTTGGTACAGATAGATAGAGAGATGGATTTGGTTTCTGGTTATAAGGTACTATTCTACAAGTATAGTGGTACTATTTAGAAGCATTAATTGATGTATGGAACCTCTTATAAACACTTATTTTTGATAATTGAGTTTCAATGTTTGGTGATTTTTGCAGGGAGTTGTTGGACGAATGTTTGGAAATGAGAATTCTGGGTCTAATGAAGATAGGTAATTGATTTTCTCTTAGTGTTTTCTGCCTACCCCCAACTTGTTTGGGATAATGGGTATTTGAGTTGAGTTGAAAATTTTGATATCTGGTATAATTAAATATTAATGCGTACCCCCTTAGCAATATTGAAGTGAATGCTCTTTTATTCTCTTTAAATGAAACATATAAAGGGAAGAGGACTGATTGACAACTGACTCTAAAAGGAACGATAATATACTAAATTTACCCATATAGAGTATATTGTCATGTGGAATAGTTTGTTATATTTTCCTTTCTTATGAAGCTCTTTGCCTCAGTTTTAACCATTTTTATATATCAAGGTGAAAACTTGCCATGCTGTATACTATTCCATGCATATGGTTTTTTTATCAAATTAGAGTATATGTCTATTGTGGCATCATCTTGTCTACTTTTTTATTCCTCAGTTATAGTTTGCTTACATGATTTCAATTGCACTGGTTTGAATCATTAATTTATGACTTGGATCAGCAGCTATGTTGAACGCTTGCTTGACCGTATAAGTAACGGAACCCTGGCAGAGGATAGAAGAAATGCAATAGCTGAACTGCAATCTGTAGTAGCAGAAAGTCGTGCCGCCCAACTAGCATTTGGGGCCATGGGTAAGCACTTTTTGTTAGAAAAGATTGTAGTTTACCTCATGCTTGCGGTTCATAATGTAAATTACTCTCTTCTATCACAGGCTTTCCTGTACTTTTGAGTGTCTTGAAGGAAGAGCGTGATGATGTTGAAATGGTATAAAAGCTTCTGGCATCATCTTATCTGTATACATGTATTTTTTTTCTGGTTTATACTTTTATGGCGTGTTTTCAGCTAAGGATTCGATAGAGACACTTAAATTGCAACAATCCGTATTCTGGAATTCAAGGGTTCGGTCTCAGTAATAATATTGACTTATTGAGCGAGGAAGGAGCTACTAGGAAATAGGAAATTTATAACATATTTACATTAACTTTGGACTGAGTAGCGCTGGACCGTTTGGCATTTAATTTTTTTT
This sequence comes from Panax quinquefolius, assembly GCA_020205615.1. NCBI lineage: Eukaryota > Viridiplantae > Streptophyta > Magnoliopsida > Apiales > Araliaceae > Panax > Panax quinquefolius. The sequence goes on along the minus strand of CM035174.1, from coordinate 103,897,144 downwards.
ATGTGTTTGGTCTGACTCGCCACTCTGCTGCCTTTTGATTTTTTTTCGCCCACCGTGGTCTTGTTACAAAGATGTTGGTTGTGGATCAAGCATGAGTTTGCAGAAAATACTACAGGCTTACAACGTACTTCTTTGAGAAGTTTATATTACACACTTCAATCTTTCATGAGATGATTTTCCTGGTGTTTGATGGAGAACTAGTTCTGGTTCTGCATTACACCATCTTATGTACGAGCAATCCAGCACTCTTTCCTAAAACTCATGCTAATATGTTATTTGACATTTTGTTAATTATTGTTGCCATGCTCAAAGCACTTCGTGATAATATGTCTATGTTCTTTCAATTGATGGCTGAAGGTTCATGGAGCTCTTGAAACTCTTGTGAGTGCATTAACTCCAATTGCCCATTCTAAAGGGCAGCCAAATGAGGTTCAACCAGCTCTCATGAATACTGATTTGCTATCTAGAGAAGCAGAAAGCATTTCCCTTCTCTTAAGTTTGTTGGTGAGGGCACTATATCTTTATTTTAATTGCAGTTAATTAATTAAGGATGTGATTTTCTTGGAATGCGAGTATGGTCGAAAAATTGCTGATAATATACCTTGGCAGTCAGAGGAGGATTTCTATGTACGATATTATACACTTCAACTTTTGACTGCCCTTCTCACGAATTCTCCAAATAGGTAATTTTTTACGTTGCCACTTTCTTCCCATTGCATGTAATTTTTTAATTCTCTAGCATTGTGGGGAGAAAAAATAGCTGACCTCCCTTTTCAGGTTGCAGGAAGTTATTCTTACCATTCCTCGCGGGATAACTCGGCTTATGGATATGCTTATGGATCGTGAGGTATGAACCTGGTTACTGAATTTACATATTTTTCTTCTGTGCTGTTCCATGTTAAATGCTGTCGAAAATGTGTGTTGCCTTCTAGGTTATTCGAAATGAGGCTTTGTTACTTCTCACTTACTTGACCCGGGAAGCTGAGGTAAGCTACTTGTCATTTACATTTATCTTGTAGAACTTTTATCAAACTTGGTTTTAAATTTCAGCTTAATACTACTTCGTTTTATCTTAGGAAATTCAAAAAATTGTGGTCTTTGAAGGCGCTTTTGAGAAGATATTCAGTATTATTAAAGAGGAAGGAGGTTCAGAAGGAGGTGTTGTTGTGCAGGTAGTTTACTGATTTTAGCTTATATTTAGGTCCAAGCACTAGATATGACTTTGATATTTAATTTCTTTTTCGAATTTGAACTAGTGAAACCTTTTTGCCACTCTCTTACAACTCTGTGATACTCCTTTATGAAAAGGTCGTGATTTTTTTGGTTGTGATGTGGATACTTATCCCAATTAATAATTGGATTATCGGACACCCGTTCATGCAAATGTTATTTTCATGTTCTACAGCTGTGTGGACATTACTTATTATTTACGGAATGCATGTAAATACAATGGCAGTAGTGATTCAGTTTAAAGTTGTAGTTCTCTTTATGGTTTTTGACATATAAGTACTGTACACTTATGAGCATACTAATTTAAAAGAAAAACATACATCTACAGACTGAAAGATATTGCATACAATATACACGAGTTTAATAAATTTAGAAGCATATGCATATATAATTTAGTCCCTGTATGTTGTGGTGTTTGGTTTCCTTGTGGCTTCCTGCAAATCATAGTTACCGTCCATGCATGAATAGATGAAAATATAAGTTATTTTCGTATGACATTTAAATGATACGTGTTCTGCAATTACTTGTCGCTTCTTCTGCTTCTTCTGTTATGCATTGGATGCAGCCTTAAAACGAAGAGTAGTTGTTGAAAGATTCTGGACATAGCTGCACATATATAGTGTTGAGTTGGATATTTCTGCAATTTATGACCTGCAGAAGCTTATACAGTAGTTAAGTTTAGCTTGATCCTAAAATACTTCCGGATGTATTATGATATTGTCTGGTTCCTAGTTTTATATATGCATGATGATTGCAGCTTGTATCAATCATCTTGCATGTGCATTTTTGTAATCCTGAAAAGTTAGCAGAACTAAGTGAGAGTAGAAAGTTCTTATCAAAAGAACTTTCCACTCTCATTTAGTTTTGCTTGTGATCAATATTTATTAATCTATGCTAGAATTAAATGTCCGAGGAATAATTAAACAAAATTTCCAGTTTTGCTAATTTATATTTGTCACTATCCAGGACTGCCTTGAATTGTTGAACAATCTCCTCCGCAACAGTACATCTAATCAGGTCTGTTACTTTGGTTCCTTTTTATATGCCTACATAGGATGGTGCATTGGTGTTCTTCATATTTAGTTGGATACAATCTCTAATTCTTCTGTTCCTTGTCATAATTAATTGTACTGTATAATTGGCGTTTTTAAAGCGTGTACAAAGCATTCGGTATATTTATCCATTTGATCATAATTAGAAAATTTTAACTTTAAGTTTGAAGCTTTCTGCTATTAGTATTAGAGGAGAGTTTTGACTGCAAAGGAAGCAGCTTATATTGGTCATTTTTATAATATATATATATATATATATATATATATATATATATATATATATATATCGGATATATATATGGTCGGATCTTAAGTTTTCTCTTATCTCTCACCGAACTCACCCCCTTTTAGCGGACCCGGCGATGCGGTTGATCATACAATCGTCATCTATACTTTTAGCGACGGACAACATATAGCGTCGCTAAAAGTATAGATGACGGTTGTATGACCGAACCGTCGCCGGGTCCATCGCTAAAGGGGGTGAGCTCGGGTGAGTTGGATAAGGGGTGAGCTTAAGATCCGGACTCTATATATATATATACACACACACATGGAAGAGAGGCCATGAAAAACAAGTGAGTACCAGTAGTGCCACAACAGTGCTTTGCACTATTAACCACTGTTCAGATATGTTAACAGGTATTGCTGAGGGAGACTATGGGTTTTGACCCTTTGATATCTATATTGAAGCTCAGAGGGAGTACATACAGCTTTACCCAACAGAAGGTTAAATTTGAAGTGTTTCTAATTTGTTTGTTTTGTTGTATTGATTTTATTCACCTGTTATATAAACTACGCTCTACATGTTCTTGCTTGTGTAAGGAAAGTTGAATATATTTTCATATACTTGCAGAAGTCTTACTGATGTTTTTTTTTATCCTTCGAACCAGTAGACGATAAATCTACTCAGTGTGCTAGAAACCATTAGTTTGCTAATGATGGGAAGTCCAGAAACTGAGCCTGGAAAAGAGGCTAATAAACTGACGAATAAAACCGTCTTAGTTCAGGTTTGTCAAATTTTATCTGTGGCAAGGTACACCTAAAAACTCTCATCTTGAATCATCTCTCACTTAAATTATTTTATTGGTTGTAGAGAAAAGTTTTGGATCATCTTTTAATGTTGGGAGTCGAAAGCCAATGGGCTCCTGTTGCTGTGCGGTGTGCGGTAAGATGACTAGCTTTCATTAAGTTAATGTAATATGGTGCCTGCTTTAAAAAATGTGTGCACACTCGTGTCTCAAATCTCAATCCCTAGTTACAAGGGTGTAAGTAACTCGATGGAAGCAAAGGTTACAATTTCTTATCTATATATATAAAAGAAAAAGATTAATCTCAAACATGGGCACAAGGTTGCTCAAAAATACTAACATTCTGGCTGTGTAGATCCCCCCAAAAAATTGTTCTTTTTAAAGGAACAACATTATCAACAGAAACTTCATGAGCTGTAAAAAAGAGAAATATCAAATCAATCATAAAACCTTGTGACACACAAAGTTTATTTAGAAGACTAATTTTTGCTTACCCCAACCTCCAAGGACAGAGCCTGTATTAAAGGCTACAGAAATCAAAATATAATATTTAGTGTTATTTTATTATCAGATTAAGAGTATGTTGGCAAATTGGAAACAAACAGAAAGACTAGGATTTGAAACCCTACTCTTAAGTATAAATAAATTGGATGCATAGAGCACAAAAAAGTTACGAAAAGTAAAGAAATGGAATATAATAGGATTTCAATTATTTCCTTTCCATTCTTTTTTCCAGTCTGCCAAACACAATTTAAGGGGGTCAATGTTATATACAATTGTGTTCTTATCCTATTCTTTCTTAAACATAAAACCTTATAATTTGCTTTTATTCCCCAAGTCAAGGTGGGCAATTACCCACATTGCTATTTAGTTACTTTATATTAGAAAGGATAACAAAAGAAGCTATTAAGATGAGTACATGCTTTTGACCCTACGAACTGAATAGACAATTTTGAAAATTAAAAATAAAACTCATCTATGTTGTCCTCTGAAGGGGCTTATTGTACAGGTTTTAAAATTCTAGGCCATTAATTTTAAGGATTCAAACTTCCAAAATCCAGAGTAAAGAAGATTTTATGGTTGCAATTTGACTAAATTCGAAAGGACTATTAATTATGCACAATATATTATGTATACAATGAATAAAGAAACATCATGACTCCCTTCTCAAAAGATTCTGTCAGTAAGAGGAACTAATTAATTAGTAAATAAAGATGTCCTTATACTTTTAACATTGATAATTTGCTTGTAACTGTGCCAGGCCTTTCGATGCATTGGTGATCTGATAGCAGGACATTTGAAGAATCTTGATGCCATTGCAAGCAAAGTCCTCGGAGAGCCGCCATATGAGGAACCTGCTCTAAACTCTGTCCTCCGAATCATTTCTGAACTTCTAGCATGCAAAGAATTTTAGCTGCTGACTATATTTTTAAGTGCTTTTGTGAGGTTTGTATTGATGAATTTAATCTTCCAGTGAATTGTTCTCTTTGTTCAGGTTTTGAACATGTCCTACATATGAATGCTGGTTTAATTTCTCTTTCTTCTTAAGTATAGTTTTGTTGTGCCCTGTGTGCGTGCACCGGTTATTTATCCAGTGCACACCCTAAGGGTAGTGGTTGCGTGTTCTGCCATCATTAAAATATGTATTCTTTTGTTGCGTCTCTGATAGTTTCTTGAAGGTATATTTACAACATTGCTGATCCACATAATTTGAAACAGACAAACTCTGATAGTCAAAAAATGTTGGCATCCACATTAGTTCCTCAGCCACATTCAATGATTCATGCTCCACTTGAGGAGGATGTGAACATGTCATTTGGAAGGTTGGTTTGATTTGTTTGCATTTTAATGCAGCATTCTTTCGAGGAAATTTTGACCTTTTATGATTTGTCAATATCTGCAATCCAAAATGTTTACCTTCTTTTTTTGGGTGGCTGAACTTGCTGCAACTTCTGATTATCTTCTCTCTGGCAGCATGCTATTACGTGGCCTTACCATGAGCGAAAATGATGGTGATCTTGAGGTAATGTGGTATTCTTCATATTTTGCATATTAATTTTGCTAGGCAATGGAAATGCAGATGATGGGTCATTGCATGTTGAGTGTTTTGTTGACTGTTCTTTTTGTTTTCATTAGCATCCTTGAGTAATGTGAATGTGTTCAAACCATTGTATAATGCCTTGGTACATTTGTAAGGAGAATGTTGGAAAACTGTGGAGTAGCATTGATTGGTTTAGTATACAATGTTTGGTTTGGTTCGCCATTTTTTTAATTGTTTGGTTCACTCATGTTATTGGAACTTCTCTTTACTGTATTCATAGGCTTATAAGTTTTATGGGCACCACACATCACATTAGTTCGGTTGTTGCTTTTGCTTGAACTTGTTATAGAAAACCATCCAGCTAATTTTTGAATTGCAGACTTGTTGCAGAGCTGCCAGTGTTCTTTCTTATGTACTAAAGGATAATATCCAATGCAAAGAAAAGGTATGCTGAGTATGTGATCTCATATTCTCACCTATATTTTTCTTGCTTCAAGTAAAATCAGTAACAGTCCATTGTTTGGGAAAATTCCATATAATTTTCAGCATTAAGGGCTAATCTGGACTGAGGTTGCGCATTGTTTCCTCCCTCCTTTTACGGTTTTACCATAACCTTGAATTTCATTCAGGTTTTACGAATTGAACTTGAAGGCCCAATGTTGTCGTTAGGAGCCCCGGAGCCCTTATTGCACCGTACAATGAAATCCTTGGCTGTTGCCTCTTCCGTGAAAGGCAATGATGGAAAATCAAGAACATCAGGGAATTTACATGTTCAACCAATCATTCTGAAACTACTGGTCACATGGCTTTTTGATTATCCAAGTGGCGTGCAGTGCTTTCTAGATTCACGTCCTCACCTAACATATCTCCTTGAGTTAGTATCCAATCCTAACACAACGGCGTGCATAAGGGGGATGGCAGCGTTGCTTTTGGGAGAATGTGTTCTATACAATAAAACTAGTGATGCCGGAAAGGATGCATTTAGCATTGTTGACGCCATTAGCCAGAAAATTGGACTTGCATCATACTTCCTTAAATTCGATGACATGCATAAAAGCTTTCTTTTGTCATCTGCAAAGTCAGCCGAACCCCGTAAACCACTAACAAGATCCAGTGCAGCTAGTATGGCAGAGATAGAAGATGTTGACGATGATGAATCAACTGATCAGAGGAATGAGGAAAATCCTATACTTGCATCGATATTTGACTCCTGGTTTGTCAACTTTATCAAGAGTTTGGAAGCTGATATTAGGGAAAGCATTTTAGAGATATATAGTCATCCGAAGAGCAAGGTGGCAGTAGTGCCAGCAGAACTGGAACAGATGAGTCGTGAAAGTGATGCAGATTATAAAATGCGGCTGAAAGCAGTTGTTGGAAAGCAGTACTCTGAGATACAGGTAGTATTATGATCAATTCGTGTGTGTGTGTGTGTATATAATGTATCTATGTTTTTAGTAAATTTAGATTAGGAAAAGTGGTTTGAACTTCTTGTGTGGTTTTTCTCCTCCGATTTCCAATTTTGCTACATGTTGGTGTCGGTCTGGAGTCGAATGTTTCATGCTACCAAAGCCCGAGTCCCTGACAGCTTCCTTTAATCTTGTGAGTGCTGGTGAGGGGTAAGGTGTGGTGCTCGATTAGATTGTGGCCTGGTGCTTTAACTGTTTTTTTTCTCCGCCGTTTTAGGACCTTATTAACCGGATTGCAACATTAGTGGACGACTCTTCAAAGACTGGTGGTTCATCCCAATCTGAACCTCGAGTAAATGGGAGCTCAGAATCAGAGGCACTTCATAGAGATCTTCAAGAGGTATACGAACAAGTGGAGATACTCAAAATGGAGAAAAGCCAAACTGAGACTGATCTGAAGAGCTTATCCGATGCCTACAATAGTCTGGAGCAGGCAAACTACCATTTAGAGAAGGAAATTAAAGCTTTAAAGGCTGGAGGAGCCACGCCAATTCCTGATGTTGAGTCAATTAAGGCAGAAGCAAGGGAAGAAAGCCAGAAGGAGAGTGAGGCAGAACTGAATGATTTGCTTGTGTGCCTAGGGCAAGAGCAGAGCAAAGTAGAGAAACTGAGCGCAAGATTATTGGAGTTGGGGGAAGACGTCGAACAATTGCTTGAAGGTATAGGAGATGACATTGACATTGAGGTGCCTGAAGATGAAGAGGAAGACGAAGACTGACTTGAGTAGTTGTGCTTCCTCCTTTTTCTCGTCCTTTCCATCTTTTCTAATTTATTGGATTATTTGTACATCATGTTAGTGAATTGTACAGTCTGCCTTTATTATCTAAGTTGACGGATTCATTCTCAAAATCAGCTAGTGACCCTTCAGAATTATCTAATTTACGTTTGTAGAATAATTAAAGGCTATTAATATTAATGTTGTAGAGTAAATGATGCTAAATAAATAATTAACGATATTTTTATAATTGTTTTAGTAACATTTAACATTTTAAATGACACGACAACATAAATTTTGGTTTAGTAATGTCAACAGCCTAAAATTATTTTCTGGTAAGTTTGGTCAATTGACTAATAGAATATTGACACACATATTGGTTAATTGATCAACTTATCAAAAAATGAATTTTCATGATAACCACTTCCCTAAAAAACACTCCATCTTTATTTGTTCTATTTGAAGTAGCGGTCTAGCTCTAGCAGGTAAAGAAAAAAAACAAATGAAAAAATTTCTACTCTTAATATATATATATATATATATATATATATATACATACGGGAAAAATATATGTACACATGTGTGTATTACACAGTCAGTTATGACAACGGTTTTTTAGGCTATAACGACGGTTTCACCTGTCGCCATAGCTATTATAGACTATACATAATCAGTAAATATTATTTTGGGAGGGGTAGAGGGTAGGGGGTAGGGGGTTGGGGTTGGGGTTGGGGTTGGGGTGGGGGTGGGGTGGGGGTGGGGGAGTGAGACTGTATACATAATCAGGAAATATAATTTTTTTTGGGTTTGGGGTTGGGGTTGGGGTTGGGATGGGGATGGGGATGGGGATGGGGATGGGGATGGGGGTGGCGTGGGAGGTGGAGGTGTATATATAATTAATAAATATATTTTTTTGATGTATAAATAAGTTTAAAATATGTTATTATTGGTAAGTGTATAATAGTACAAACGATATTTTTTAATTCAATACTTTAATTAATTTTGAAAAAAATAAATATAACATAAGATTATTTTAAGTTATCCGATGAATAATTTTATAAAAAATAAATACGTAACTAAAATTATTTAATTATAAAATTAATAATTTTAAAATTATAATATTAAAATTATAATTCTTATAAATAAATATAACCCAAGTATTATGTAGTACTAGTACACTACATATGTACAGCCACTCGCCCTATTACTTATTGGAGTAGTACTACTACTTCTTAATATAGGAGTAAAAACAAAGCTGACCAAATATCAGATGCAAATTTTGAAGGAGAGTGGAGTGGAGCCCATTGGAGCCAATTCAATCAACTCAGTAGTGAATAAACCACCGACACCGATTGGAGCCCATTATAATTTATAAGTATACCGGACTGGACTCCTCGTGAATACAACTTTTAAATGACTGGAGCCCAGGCGGCAGGCAATTGGACAGGTGCCACAACTAGGATGCTCAATTCTCACTCTCAAAATCCATTCTCTTTCTTCATTCATGTAATTTATTACAATACAATAATGATGTAGAAAGAAAATTTATTCAACAGATAATTAATTGAAAAAAGTCAAAATTAATAAAGAGAATTAAAAAAACTAGGGTGATATAAATACTCTTAGGATTTCTTAACCGCAATAAGAAAGAAAAATATTGATCGCAACCAATAATTATAATTATTTCAATATCAAAGTGTTAAAGAGTCTAACATGACTTACAACTATATTTATAAAAAATAAACTCTAATAATCCTAAGCCCAGTAACAATTGGGTCTCTAAATAAATAATCTAATACTGAAATAAACCAATAAATAAGAAGTCTAATAAACTTAAAAAATAGACAATTGGTAAATAAATAACTAAATAGCGAATCATCCACGACGACTACGTCTCACGGATCGATCCCTATCAACTCTCCCCGGTTGCGAAAAATGAAGTCTCTGGCGAAATGAAAGCTTCATATATTTTTAAAAGGTCGGAATAAAACCAACGGAACTCCTCAACACTAATCCATGTAATATCATCTAAAGGCATGTTACGCCACTTCACCAAAAATTGTCAGTAACCACCCTGCATGGTCGACACTACCCGCTCAAAAACATTCTCAATAACCTCTGTTTTATGCTGTGTATGAACAATATGAAATTCATGTGGAACAGATAAAAGAGAAACAAGTACAAACTCACCTAGAAGCTCTAAGTCTCTCTCAATTCTTGAGCAAAATAAATTGGTTAATTTCACAAATTTTATTTTGGCGAATTTAACCTTCTTATTCTCAGACATCTTATACTAGTCAAAATACTTCTCCATACTAGACAACCAATCAATGAATGCATTGAGATCAAATCTATCGTCAAACTCTAGTGCATCTACCTTGATTTTCATATAGTCATCATTATAAGGATCATGCCCAAGATGTTCATGGTGTCTAACATGAAGTTTCAAGGTTAAATCTTTTGAAGTCACTTACTTATAGTTGACTCTACAAATGGGTATTAAACTTTTTTTTTCAAACAAATGGGTCGTTGAACTCTTATTTGTTTACAAACCGTTAAAAATTAGTTAACTTTTCAGGTTTTTGCCATATGGTGACTTGTGAAAAAAAAAGCTTTATGTGGCAAGAATTATCCCATGTGGCCTTGATGTAGATTTGGAAAAATTTATGGAGTAAATAAAAGAATTATTTTAAAGTAAAATATAAATTAAAAATAAATAAAATATATTTAATTATTTTAAAATTAATCTGTTAATTTTTTTATTAAAAAAAGTGCATTTTTTATTTTTATTAAAAAAATACATTTTTTATTTTTATTAAAAAAAAGTGCAGTTTTTTATTAAAAAAATATATAAAACGCATTTTTTTTAATAAAAATAAAAAAACAGTTTTTTTAATAAATTTTGTTTTTATTTTTATAAAAAAAATTTAAAACTAAGTTTTTTTAATAAAAATAAATATTTTAATAAAAATAAAAAACTTCGTTTTTATTAAAAAAAATAACTGCATTTTTTTTGTAACTTCATTTTTTTAATATTAAAACGCTGTTTTTTATTAAAAAAACTGCACTTTTTTTAATAAAAATAAAAAATGCACTTTTTTAATTAAAAAAACTGCACTTTTTAAAAAATCAAAAACTGCGTTTTTTTTATTAAAAAAAAACTGCAATTTTTTTAATAAAAAAAATGCACTTTTTAATAAAAATAAAAAATGCAATTTTTTAATAAAAAATTAACAGATTAATTTTAAAATAATTAAGTATATTTTATTTATTTTTATTTATATTTTACTTTAAAATAATTCTTTTATTTACTCCATAAATTTTTCCAAATCTACATCAAGGCCACATGGGATAATTCTTGCTACATAAACTTCTTTTTTTCACAAGTCACCGCTTATTGGCAAATTGATTAAAGTTAACGGATTTTTTAACGGCTTAAGAAGAATAAGAGTTCAACGACACCATTTGTAAAAAAAAGTTTAATAACCCATTTGTGAAATGACTTATAAGAGAGGTCGATTTCAAAAGATTTAACCCGAGTTTTCCACATGCCCAGTCACATTATTCCCCTGAGGTTCCACTATAGGTTGTCTTTGTTTAATGTGTTTGATCCTGTCATTCATTTGACCCAGTTGTGCAACAACGACCATTAATTGGTCCTGAATTTTTTTCTATAACAGATTGGGATGCAAATGCAAGTGCAAAGCTAAAACAATACAAAAATTTAATTGAAGCAAATTAAAATTACAAGTTTATGCCTTTGCAATTCCAATTCCAATTCCAATTCCAAAAACTAATAATAATAATCAAATAATATGCAATTAGATAGAATATTATACAATTTTAAAATAACAAATTCAAAACAAACTTTTAAAATTTTTAGAACTAATGAATGAAGAGAATTAAAGTGATTAAATATTGAAATCTGAATATTCAAAATGAAATATTTATTTTTACTTTTTTTTTAAAAAAAAATTAATGGACATAACTGATCAAATAATATGCAACTAATAAACCGATAAAAGTTTAGAGCTCTTTATGCACGAAACAGAGGTGAAAAAAAATGTAAATTAACAAATTATGGGACAATATTTAAATAGAGAACTAAAATTTGGGTTACTAAAAAGTAATTTACAAGACTTTAATTTAAATTAAAAAAAATTAAGGTATATCTCCAAAACAAGACAACAACATTACATTTTTTTATTGAATAGTGGCCGGTGATGAACAGTAACTTTGACGTACAAAAACTTTTTATTATTATTTTATTTTTTAAACCCAATATATTTTAAAAATTAATAAATTGATAAAACAACCTTAAACATTGATACCAATATGATGTAGGACAAAAATTATTGAACATATAATTAATTAAAAAAGCCAAGATCTACAAAGAGAACCACTACCACAAGGGTTTCCCAACCGCATTAAGAAAAAAAAATATTGATCGTAACCAATAATCAAAATAATTTCAATATCAAAGTGTTGAGAATTTGACATAACTTACAAACATATTTATAAGAAAATAAACTCTGATAACCCTAAACTAATTAGACCTCTAAATAAATAACCTAATACTAAAATAAACCAATAAATAAAAAATCCAACAAATTAAATAAATAAACAACTAATAAATAACGAATCATCCACGAAAACCTCTCACGTATCAATCCCATTCAAATAACACTTTTAGCTAATGGGAACATTAAAAAAAAGGATAGTGATCCAGTCCCTAATTCTACATATATTCATAAATAATGAACAGAATATAGTTGAGTCAAAGTGTCCCTAATTATACATGTATGCATAAATAATGAACAGAATATAATTGGAGTCAAAGTGTCCAGAAACAATTTAACAATAGCTTGTTAATCTATTCCAAAAGATCAAAAATGGAACCAATTTAATGAGCAAAGAACAAAAGTAGTTCCTCGGCCCCACCAACTTATTGGGACCCAACCCGCATTCGTTCTAAATTTTTAATTTAAAAGAAGCACTAGCACTAGCACTAGCACTGGTATTTAGAAAGTCATAACTTTGATGCATGGAGGAACAAATGAACACAAGGAGACCTTTCAAGAAGAAAAGGACAGCTTACCAGTTCATACAATGGACAAACACCATTAACTCAATACACAAGGACCACATCTTACACAGTCGAAAAACCAAAAAAACTACTAATATATTTTCTCTTCTAAAGAGTGTGGAAGAGAAAGAACTTAACCCTCTAGTCCTCTGCGCGTACAACAATGCTCAAACTTATTATACCATCATCAGCACATCATATATACACTACAGGCACATCTTATATACACTACAGCTTGTATTATGCGCAGCAACTAAATGTTATAATCCATATTGCTACTACACTATTACCAACAGCCCACTTTAATGATAATACATCAATGAAACTTCTTTATAACATCATGATGTGATATGCTCAATTGTAACAACTAAAATATGTCTCATATTATTATTATTACTAAAGCATGCTTTTTTCATAGCAATGGTTGTGTGACAGAAAGATCCTTAATTTCTAAGCATGCTGTTAAGGATAGAAGTTAAGTAGCTTAGCTCTTATGATGTTTTATGAAACTTATGAAGGACTCTTCGCAACAAGAGTTGGATCATTGCGCATGACCCTAATGTCAACAATCGATTTTATTATCACACCTCACATGTAAAAATAATAAATCCAAATCAGATTAAAAGAAATTCCATAGTTCTGGAAACTAAACTGCAACCATAACATTATATATGTATTATAATTATGCCCTACGACTTTTTACATTCATAGTTTCTTTCCCTAATGGTTGTTTGCCAATGAACCAGGGAAGACCATTGCCAGAAATGTTGCGAAAATTAATAAATTAAGGAATAAAGCTAAGAATGAAAATGAACAATTGTGAGTTACAATTCTGGAAAAAAGAACCTCGTTCAGTGGTTTATCCTTATATTTTACTGATCTCACCTTCTCTGCAGACACCCACATCCAAAACCATGTTTTTTCTCTTCGACTCCAATATCCGACAACAGTTTCTCCTTGGGGACTGCCAAAAGATAATTCAAAACAAAAACAATGAGAAAAAGACACACATTATAAGTATTTGACATACACAACAAAAGAGCTAAAGACATGTTTTTAAAATGCTACTACAATAAAAGCCTGAGGATTGAGCCTCTGCAAATCACTCTCTCGTTAAGGGTCTTAGACAAGGGTACAGATTGATGCAAATCACTCTCTAGTTAAGGGTCTTAGACAAGGGTGCAGATTGACCAAAAAAAATACTTTAAATTTTAGAAGAAGCCCAGGAAGCAACCATGGTTTCAAATAAGTATGTCATGGTCACACTGTAAAATCACATTTATCTTTAACAACAGTTATTGGGTTCAGTTATGAGTGCTATAGTATATGTTTGATGGCAATAGTTGAGAATCGAAGTAGTATTAGAGGTGAGTTAGTGCTTACTCTATCCCATAGATGTGGATCAGGTCTCTTATAAACCACTACTCTATCAATTTCTGAAGGAGATGTCATATTCCATTTGCACGCGGGATGAGGAACACGATGCCGATCATATATAGTCACTGTTTGATTGGTGATAGAATCTAATCTCGCCCTTGACAAATAAAACACAAAGGGCTTCTGACAGGGGTTTCGAGCAACTGGACGCGTGTTGAAAGCATATGCAGTGTAATCTGCTCTCCTATACCAATTCAAGAACGTCCTCGATGGCATTTCTATCTCACGAGGTGATAAAACTCCACGGAAAATTTGAATGGCAAATCCCCAGGACACTGAAATGGTCCAACTCTTTATTTTTTCATAACAAATGGATTGTTGTATGAGACCTGCCGAATCAAGCTTCATTGGAATTGTAAGCCGCTGCAGGGCTTCCACCCGGGTCACGTTGGGGAATATTGGCTCCACCACATCAAGGTGGTGCAGAGTCACCAATGGTGTCACCGGATGCGCCGCAAGAAGTCCAAATAAGTTTCCATAAACATCATACTGGATGGCCATCCACAAGAAGAGATTTACTGTTTAGAGTTTAGCAACAACTTTCCATGACAATGATTAAATATTTACCAAATCTTCAACTAAAAACAACTACCACATTTTTGACTAGCACTACTCATTCTACATTATTGATGCTGTATACAGCAACATACATTTAGCAATATTGATCCAAAATATCATATGATGATTGACTGAGGACCCCACCTGTCCCAACTCAATAATACCTATCACAATTTCGTGCCTTTAGAACAGTGTCAATTTGAAGATAATCAACCAACAACCAACCGAAAAGGTTCAAACACTACTAGTATTGTCAAAGTGAAAAGTAAATAAATTGATTATCATTATCTTCATAAAACACTACACAGGGAAAAAATCTATGAGCACCGGTCATGAGCAAAGAAGTTGCTCCACTACTACCAATGTCCCAACAACAATATATCCACATCACCTAGTACCACCAATTCAATGTAATAGAAATTTACAGTACAATACATCACACCTCAATGCACCAAGATTTTATTGCATTCTGACTCACAAATAAAAATCACCAAGTTAACAATACTTCCGTATGCATTGTCGGTAAACCCCTAAATTAATAGTTGCATAAAATTTTCTTTTTAAAAAAGCATCCAAAATAGAAAAGGTAACAACAAGCAAAACAAGAGAAGGAGATGCAAACCTGGTGAAAACCGACTTCTTTAGTGAGTGGGACACCGAGTTCAGCCATACAAGCCTGCATTCTATCATCAGAGCCATACAATCCAGGATACCTCTGAATACACTTGTCTTGCATTTTCTCAAGAGCCTTTGCTAATGGGTAACTGATAGCAAAACCCCCACCCCCATAAGCCATCCCATATGAGAAAAATATATTCTGTAAATGACTCTCGGATAAGCTCCCAATATAATAATACTGATTGTGATCATACTTGTTTAAAACTCTCACTAAATTCTCTGTCACAAAAACTGTATCATCATCTCCCATCACAAACCACCTCACATTCTCCATCCCAAGCCCGAAAGTCTCTGATACTATCCGTGATATCCGAATAGCAGACCGGTGCCCCTGCCGGTTCTTGTAGGCAAACCGAGACGTGTTGCTGGAGATTTTCAAAGGTGGCAAGCCCTCATCTTTGTGGGTTTTAACAGGATTATCTAGCCAAACAATCCCCCGCATTTTTTCAGGCTTCCACCACAGCTTAATGTAATTTTTTCGCTTTTCCCAGAGCTTGGCCGAGGCCGCAATGCCGAAAATGATGTCGTTGAGCTCAGTTTTCCGGTGGGTTTCTCGATTTTCAGTTACTAGGGCTTGATTGTGAATCAAAGAATTTGATAAAATTGTGAAGTTGGAATTTGATGGGTGGAGAGAAAGGCTTCTGTGATTAATCGTGGGGAAGATATCATCATCGCAAGGGCGAGAATTAGCGAGCTTGAGAGTGTAAATAACATAAGTGGCGGAAACAAACAAGATTATCCAAACCATTAGCTTTGGTAAAGCTCGGGTTTGTGTGCTAGTAGCAGAAATGGGGGTGCCTGATGGGTTTCTCGTTTGATCCCAAATGAGTTTCTCTGTATCTTTTTGGGTAACTTTCATGGTGGAATTAAAGAATGGGAGTGTTCAAGGAAATAAAGATTGAATTTTTAACAGATTTGGGCGAAACCCATCAGATCGGTTGGGGGTTTTAAGATTTTACAGGAAAATGAAAAAGACCAAGAAAAAATAATCCAATATAGATTTAGAAGGATGAGATTGAGGAAAGGGGGTAAAGTCTCAGAGGAGAGAGAGAGAGTAAAGCAGAGCATGCATTGCTGCCAGGTAGCATACACACACCCCACTGAATAGAGCTCAGCTCGCAATAAAGACTATACCTTGTATTTAGCTTCCGTATACATATGCATATACATATAATTATGATGTATGTATAAATTATAATAATACTAGGAGTGAGCCGGAGCGGAGGTGAGGAGATCTATGTTCAGATGGATTGGTTGGATTTCTTAAGGATACATATTCATGAAATGGGTTCAGATTGAAAAACCAGGTTGATATTTCACTGGTACAGCTAATAAACAGGAGTCCTAAATGAATAACTACTCCAGTAGTTGTAAACTTGTAAAACGTAATCAATTTATTTATCTTTCAATTTAAGTACATTTTTACAGAAATTAAAAAAAGTAATAGGTTGGAGAGAAAATAAAAAAATATTAATTTTTTTTAATAACTTTACAAGAATATATAAGATGATAAATTAACAACAAAAAAAGAGAATATATAAGGTGATAAGCTCATGAACCCTGTTAAATTACATAAGTACTCTTTATTCAATTCATCTTGAAGCTTTCTCCACAAATTTGATATTTTGTGACATTTTTTCTCTTCTGTCTTTACAACTTTATATATATATATTTATTATTATTTTTTCTTTTTAATATTTTTTATTTACTCTTTTAAAATTTATAAAAAAATATTTTAATCTACATAATTTACACACAAGCACAACACACATGTAACCGCGACTAATTGATTATAAATCATAAGTATAAAATAACGTTTTGAGGTGAAATGGTGTAAAGACCTATTAATTTATTTTTTTAAAAACATTATTTTTAAATATATTTTTACATAGTTCATTCTTACATAAAGACAAAGGTCAAAAGATATATATAAAAATATCTGTCTCCAAATAAAAAACAAACTAGGCATATATAATTCATGCTAAAAGACATAAGCATTCAGATGATACGACAAATTTTACTTTCCCACCTATACTATAGCATAGCATTTGGAAAAACAGAGTTGCTTATTACGGTATAAAAAATATTTTAAATGAATTTAGTCGAGTTGAGTATTGAATTGCTCATATTTAGTTATAAATTTTATCGGATATAAAATAAAATTTAATCAAGTTCGTTTATTTATCGGAAAGTATTGATCTCGAATCGGTTTTGATAATAATTTTTAATTTAATATAATATAATATCATATCAATAGAAAATTATAATTTCAGAAGGTTCAAGTAAATTATCGAACTTTAAATTTTACTCATATTTAATTTAATTATATTTCGAAATGAAATTAATTGAATCGAGCATTTAATCGAAATTCGAATCGTTTGTTTATTTTACGCCTTTATCTCTACATATAATTGATCAACAGTTGAGATCTACTTATTTAATTGTTTATTGTTTTTAAATATATATCTATATACATATTTAAAGTGATAATTCTGCACAAACAAAGATATATCTATATAAATTTTGAATGTACATAAATATGAGCTTTTTTTTTTTTTTTTCAATAATCGAAGTCAAATTTGTACTATTTGGCGAAGCCTCTAAACTAAATTGTCGGTTCGTAATTATAGTCAAACTTAGACATCTCTTGGCTTAACTCTCCTTTAAAGTAAAGGACGGAATTGCACCAGGCCCATCTTTATCTTTTAACAATTTGGTTTCTTTTATTTGTTTATATACGCTTTTATCTTATTCTTTTCATAATTGTTTTTTGTAAATAAAACACTTTTCATAAAATAGGTAGATTTATTTTAATACTTCTTATATTCTATATTATTTGATTATTATTGACTTTTTAAAAATAATTTAAGATATATTTAAACTCAAAATTGACATAAATTATTTCAATACAATGATGAATATTATAAATAATCTAAAAATATTACTAATTATAAAATTAAATGAGCCGAGTTCAAAAATATTTCAACTTCACTTTTAAAAATCAACAATAATCAAATCATTTAAAACGGGGAACTACTTCCTTTGGTCATGAAAGTTTTGGTCCAGGTCCAGTTCTGTGTGGCTTTTAAAGGCCCAACTAAAAGATACTGAAGTAGGCTCCGCTCCTCCCACAAGGATACAGGGCTACCATTTTCCTAATAGAGTGCAGTAATACAGGGCTCTCTTAGTATGTCTTTTGCATTCAAAGGCCTCTAAAGTTCTTGGGCTAGGTGACTTGGTCCAATTTACACGGCGGATAAGCATGCGTGCTCTTTCTTTCCTCCTCCTCCAATAATATATTGGTGTTGACGTGTTGTGCAAGCTTTTCATATAGGATATGTACCAACAACAAATTTTTAGTTACAGAAATATATTATATATCCTTTAAATATTGAACTGGCATCCAATATTAATTGGTGTCAAATCAATAACGTACATTTCATACCACCCGACTCCTGTAAACCATAATTAAGTCAAAGAACAACTTTAATTATTAAAAATTATATTTAATATCCATCTTTTGTATTATCATAAACAAATTTTATTGTTTACAAATTATTTTAATATTTTTCTTTAACAAATTGGTCAATAATCAATTTAATAAATATTGTTGTAGTCTTTTGTTTTGGTTTTATGGACTAATAGAATGTTATTAAAAATTTAGTGTTTATTCCTAAAATTATATTACTAATAGTATACACTATAAAAAACTGTTCACAAGTTTATATTTAATTTTTTTAAAAGTATAAATTTATTTGTTGGTACCATAATATCGGGATATTATGTGATATGTTAATTTGTTTAATTAACCCTTGTTTTTATGGCTAAAGATTTGAGAATTATCACTGAAAATGTTAATAAATGGAGTAAATGAGATCGTGGGATACCTCTAATCACTAACCATGATAATGTGATGTCAAACGAAGAAAGAATTAGAGATATCCATGTGATGAGTGAAGAATTGATAGTTGCACCCGAGATAGTCACAGAGGTAACAGATGAGAGTGAGGAAGAAGAGGAAGAAGAGGAACCTGAGGAGAGTTTATTAGAGGTATTATATGATCAAAATGTAGAATTTCAAAATCGTATTCATGAGTTAGAAGAAAGAAGTCAAGAACGACGGTGAAGGCGTGGAACAAAAGGATGCAACAATTCAAGCCAGGTTACCCGATATGTGATGCTTGAATGAAGCATTCTTTGGCGAGTATAAGATGATAAAGATGAAATCTGAAGTGAAAAGAAGAAAAAAAAAGCTGAACGAGTAAGAATGAGTGATGCATGGGTAAAAGCCACACAACACGTGGATATTGTGGAAAGAGATGTCCGATCTAAGAAGGCTAAAATAGATGACATGAATTTCTCTTTTGAAAGCAATTGGGAGAACCCAACATCGAAGTTTTGAATTACCCCATACATAGCGGCCAACCTGAATTCGATATGGATCGAAGATTGATGATTCAGATCATGAAATGAGAGTACGACGAGGCAAGTTGAGGGAGGAATATCCTATAGAAAAATATATTCCAAACAGTAGTGATAACACCAATCGCCGCCCAGATAAGTCAAACCGGGTAGTTCGAGAGGATGGCGGTTGTCATGACTTCCCAACAAATGAGGAACCTAAATGAAGTTATCATGGGAGATGAGCAATGGAGAAATCATGATGATCGGGGAGATAGAATCTGAAATGGAAGCAAGGTATTCTCAACTTTTCGAAATACCAGGTACGTAAATTTCGGGACGAAATTTCATAAGGAGGGGAGATTGTAAAACCCCGAAATTTATGAAATAAAAGTATTCAATTTTTCTTATAATTACTATTCAGTAAATGGTTAAATTAATAAAAGTTAAATTTAAGGGTGATATATGAATTTTTTTTCAAAATACACAAGTGGTTATAAAATATTCATTTTTATCGGGGAATATTCGTTTGGTCGTGGAATATTCTTTACGTGGGAATATTCATACAAAGCGTTGACCATTTAGGGCCCCATAATGTAATAGTCATGGGATGAAGAAAAAGACAAAATTAAGTTTTTATAAATAAGCGGCGTAATCGTTATCAATTAATAATCGTTGGAATACCCTTTGGTTGATAATATAAAGTAATACGCGTTGTTGCACAAAGAATATTACCAGGTATTACACAAGATTTTTGAATTATTGATTCTTACGTAAGAAGGCACTACTCAATAATTGTTACAAAGTAATTATCGCTCAATATTTTATTTTATTGATTCAATAATTACTGCGTTGATATTTTATATTATTGTTGTTTCAATAATTATCACTGCACAATATTTCTCATTATCAGATCAATAATTCATATTATTTGAATAATATTATTAGATAGCATTATTGGCAATGTCTACAAAATTTCATCAAGGAGAGGTTTGGTCACCTAATTGCGCATTCAAAGAAGGAGAAATTCTTATCGAAAGCCCCTCTTTCCGGGAACTACCGGTTGTCATAATTGTGATTCGTAATATTATTTGTGAATAATTAATTATTGATTTATATGATAAGAAAATATTTATTTGATGTGGATATAAATGATGAATTTATTTATGTGGTTATAAATGAAGGAATTAATGTTGAGGTATTTTATCAAGTATTTTTATCGGAATGAATGTATTAAAAATTAAACCAAAGATTTTTGAGATATATCATGTGAGTTATAATTTTTAATTAAATAGTTGGATCGTTGTAATTTTTGGATATGTTATACATATATAAGTTGAGTATATGTCCATAAATTTTAAACCGTTAAAAATGAGCGATAATTTGTTATGAATTTTAAGAGGTGTGGTGATTCAGTAAATTAGGTTATAAATGATTTTCTTTGGAAAATTCTAGAATTGGTGGGCCCCACTTGTGGTTGGTGAAGAATTGTGCTGAATTTTATTTTAAATATGGTGGGTGGGAATAGTAGCGAGGTAAAGCCATCGATCACGGTCAAGTCTGCTAAAATTTTCCTATAAATAGAGGCTAAGTTAGAATTGAAAATCACACCGTAAACATAAGCTTTCTCTCTTTCTCTCTAGATTTTTGAGTGTATTTTGTGAGTATTTAGATACTTGGTGAGTTGATATTCATCAGTACAAGTTTCATTCAGCGTCATATCCGATATCCAGTCAGAAGTGCTGCTCTTTTGAAGTAAGGGATAGTAAGGGATATTAAGGGATGTTATATTCTTCATAATGATATTATTCTTTCAATATCATTATACTAACATATTGGTATGAATCTTATTGTGGAATTTCTACCTTTTTTGAGTCAGGGTTACTATTTATGTAAGACCCCAACTTTTATAAATAAAGATAAATTTTCTATAAATATTATTTTTGAATATTATGGAATAAATTTGATATAATGTTATAGTTGTGGGTAATATTTATAAATTTTGCAAAGTAAGTAAGTTGTTATAAAATATTCGTTTGGTGGGGAATATTCTTTTTTGTCGAGGAATATTCAGACGACTGACTCTCAATCATTGGTGGACCCCACAATGGAAGTATTGTCGTAGTTAGAAAGCGACAAAATTATCTTTCTATAAAAATAACTAGCAGAGGTGTTACCGTTAAAACTGTTGAACTACTCGGTAGTAAAAGACAAAGAATGTCGCATAGTCAGATATAGAAAGCACACGATATTGATTATTGATGCTTACGTGAGAAGTCACCACCTATGCTCAATTATTACTACTGAGAATTGCCGCGATCATATCTCTTATATTATTGATTCAATTATTGTCACAAGATCATCGTATAATATGTTATAGTATTAAATCAATAATTGAGACGACAAGTTATAAATGATTAATAATTGTTGAAAGATTAAATATGTGTTGATTAAAAATAAAATGATTTGTGGTAAAATTTATTCAATCCTTGATGTATATAAAGAGTCTGTTATGAGACGTTTGTGGTAAGTTTGATTATTTTATAGGGGGGCCCATATGTCATCATCTAAGAGTCTCTTCGTCAATAGTAATTACCTTCATCAATAGTAATTACCTTTGTGAATAGTAATTACCTTCGTCAATAGTAATTACCTTTACCAGACGTCGAACCACTTGTCGTTTCACATTACAGGCGTCGAACCACTTGTCGCTTTTTTACATTACAAGCGCCGAACCACTTGTCGTTTCACATTATAAAGCGCCAAACCACTTTTCTTTTCACATCATCGATTCGTCAAGCCACTTCGCTTTTCACATAAGAAGTCTTAAGCTAGAAATCTTCTATAAATAGAGGCCTAGTGCTTCATTATTTTCACTTAATTCATTCAAGCTATAGAGAGAGAAGTATAGAGAGAATAAGAGAGAAAGAAGAAGAGTATTTTGTTACTACACTACCGTAAAGATTCAATCTCCTACCAAAAGTAAGGGTGTTATTCTTTCTTATTCATGAAGAGAAGCTGTTGTTATTCCATCGCTTATTATTCTGTTGGAATAACACGTGTATACATGATTTACCTATACTTGGTGACATTCTTCTATTATTCATTGGAACATCCGTCGTGTGTTTTATAACGGACTGGTTAAAATTTTTATTATTATTCTATTGGAACATCCACATGCATGTGTTTTACAGGACCGGGTTTAAATCTTTATTATTATTCTCATTTGGAGCATCACCGCTCGTGTGTTTTACATGGGACTGGTTCCATTCTTTATTATTTCATTTGAATATCCCGTCTGCATGCGTTTTTACGCCGGACCGGTTTCGTTATTTATTATTCATTGGAATAACTCGCTCTGTGAGGCCTCATCGCACGCACGGTGATTTCTTTTGTTATTCCATTCTTTATTATACCTAGTTGGTTAAAACTTTGACTTCTATACTCCATGAAATTAGTGGAATATCCTTGATATTTCAAGGCTTCATCCAAAGATCCTTTCATGAAAATATTCTTCTCAAAGATTCTTGAATTTTACTCTACAAAGCAAAGATCATTTCGACGGTTTGGATGTTATTGGTTCCTAGATAAATTAATTCTTGAACTTGTTTTATTGAATATCATTGTCATCATCCTCATGTTTATATTATGTTGAAAGTCATACGTGGCTCGTAGTGCGTAGATGGACTTGGTATGATTATGATGAGAGACTATTCGGTGTAATCATGACCGTAATGTTACAAATGATATGGTAAAAATCCTCGGTGGCTCAGTAGTGCATTGATGGACGATTGTTGGCATGATCATGACCATTAATGAATACACAAATATTCTTGGCCCGAAAGTGCATGAATAATTGTGGTCGTGATACTAAAGAATATCCTTGGTCAGTAGTGCGAGGGTGATTCGATGATGTGGAATATTTATTAAAGTCGAGTCTCAAATTTATAATGATGATGAAAACCTTTTAAATCATAAAAGATAGTAGATTTTATTTTCTACTTGACTCTTTTAATGGATTCTTTGGTTCATTTGTAGTTAAACTTGATGTTCATTATATTTTATCGCTTTAACTTTGTTGTAGGCTAATGATAATTTATTCGCATTATCTTAGTCATAATATTTCTTCTTGAGCTAGTTGAGCTCACCCTTTCTTTCACTTTATTTTCTCGTGAAATGAGAATATAGTGGGACGAGTCTGGGGAGCGGAGTAATGGTCCAGAGGATAGCATTAGTAGTCCTCTTTATTCTATGAAATAGTGTGATAATAATTGTAATGAGGACTCCTTTTCGAGTTCAGTATGATCTCTAGTAGACAATATTTGTATTCAAACTCGCGATTTATGTCGTATTGTACTGCATGCTTATATTAGTAAGTTGTATTTAAATTACATACGATGTATCGACTACCCAAGATGGGTGATGTATACCTAATTTTGGGGCGCCACGGTTAGTATCGAGCTTAGGATATGATCCCGCTAAGATGTGAGAATAGTACTAGGAGGGGAGATGGGGAATACCTTCGCTAGTATGACCTACCTAAGTTTATGTCTTTATTTTGTTGGTCGAAATCCGAATATAGGGATAATATGTTATATGTCAATTAACCTTTTATTTTGTGGCGATGATCTCGAAAATGACATCCGAGAATGTTGAGAATAAGAATGGAGCACAAAAGCGATCGTTGATTCACCACATATCAATAATCGGGATAATGTGCATCGAAGGCGCGATAATCCTCACAAAGAACAAACAACACCGACCAAATGATGAATGATCAAATGTTCAGAGGCTTTATGTAATTCAAACAACAAAGAAAGCGAGAGCGACTCTCATCCAAAACGTAGGTGGAAACACGGAAAACACTTTCAGGCGATCACCGCTAAAGCAGTTCAAGGAGCTGGGACCACCGGAGTTTAAGGGAGAGCCAAAACCACTTCCGGCGGAAGCATGGATAAAGCAGATTACCAAGATATTTGATGTCTTGGGATGTTCGATGAGCAAAAGGTTCCCTTTTCACGCCTTTTATGTCTTGCGGAGAGAGCGGACATTGGTGGGAATCGGTAAAAACGCGATTTTAACTCTTCAGATCAAGATATCTTGGGAGAAGTTTCAGAGTCGTTTCAACGACAAATACTTTCCGAAAGTATTCGACACATGAAAAGAGGTGGAGTTTATCAAGTTGGAACAAAACAATATGACCGTGTCGCAACACGAGGCAAAAATTTGCGGAGTTATCACGGTTTCGCCCCACTTGGTGGATAATGAAGAGAGAGAATGGCGCGAATGTTTTTAAGAGGTTTGAAGTCGAGATACTTCAACATCTTATTTCATAAAGCGTGTTTGTATTCAGATGTTGTAAATAGGGCTCGATTAGTGGAGCGCAATAACGAGTCAACTTAACTAAAAGAAGAGTAAACAAAATTATAATACCAATGAGAGTAGTAGTCATCGAAGCGGTGACAACAAGCGTCTGCGAGGAATCAACAAAGCCGGATATGGTAACCACTTCGGTGGTAATCGAGGCCAAAACAATAAGAATGGACATTTCAAGAAAAGGAGATTCAACAATGATGGAAAGACGTCAAGACCAAAGACCCGTTGTTAAGGAAGAGAAAGACCACCTATCATATGCTTCAAATGCGGAGGAGAGGGACACATCACCAAAGCTGCGCCATGCCAGTCAAAGCATGTTATAATTGTGGAAGAGAAGGTCACTTAGCTCGATTTTGTCGCCATCAAGACAAATTCAGCTAGGATGGATGCACCAAAGGTCAGTCCGGAAAAGTCAAAACCAGAGATGGTCAAGGAGAGCGTTTGTTGTGACCTCCCAGAGAGCAATGAATCTGAATGAGGTCATCACGGGTAAGCTTATCATAAACTCTAATGAAGTCTATACTTTATTTGATACGGTTCTACCCATTCTTTTATTTCTCCTACTTGCGCTCATCGATTAAATTTGACTCAGGAGAAATTAGACTTTGACTTATCTGTGGAAACTCCGTTGGGAGAAACCTTCATTACATCCAATTGTTTATAAGTCTTGTTTGGTTCAAATCGGTACCCTCACATTACCCGTCGATCTTATTTCATTAAAATACTTGCATTTGGCGTGATTCTAGAGGATTGATTGGTTAACTACTTATCATGCAAAAATTGATTGTTTTCGTAAGGTTGTTAGCTTTCATATTCCTAACCAACCTATTATGCTAATTCAAGCGACCAAACCATTAAAATCAATCACGGTCATCTCAAGCCATAAAGCTATTCGTTTATTGAAAAGCGGATGTCAAGCTTTCTTAGCTCATATCACGATTTAAACAAAAATACGCCATTTTGAACTATATTTCTATTGTTAATAAATTTCTCGACGTATTCCAGAAGAACTTTCCCTGGTCTACCCCAGAGCGTGAAATTGAATTTTGTATCGACCTTGAACCCTGTGACAAAACCTATTTCCAAAGCCCCATATCGAATGGCTCCTATTGAACTTCGAGGAGTTAAAGACCCAATCGCAGGAATTGTTAGCCATTGGCTTTATTCATCCTAGTACTTCTCCTTGGGGTGCTCCTCATTACATTCGTGAAGAAGAAAGATGGGAGTATGCGACTTTGTATTGATTATCGGAGTTGAATCATGTCACCATCAAAAATAGGTATCCATTGCCACGTATTGATGACTGTTTGACTAGTTGCAAGGAGCCAAATTCTTTTCAAAGATTGATCTTCATTAGGATATCACCAATTGAAGATTAGAAGCCATTGACATTCCAAAGACGGCTTCCGGAACTCCGATGACGGCATTATGAATTCTAGTCATGTCCTTTGGATTGACTAATGCTCCCGCCGCCTTCATGGATATGATGAACCGAGTATTCAAGGAATATTTGGATCACTTTGTGGTCGTCTTTATTGATGACATCCTTATTTATTCCAAAAGCCGTGAAGATCATGAGCAACACTTGAGGTGACACTCCAAAAGCTTCGTGAATATAAGCTTTATGCCAAGTTGAAGAAATGCGAGTTCTGGCTTGAAGAAGTAGCATTCCTTGGGTACGTGGTATCAAGTCATGGAATATCCGTTGACCCAAAGAAAGATTGAAGCCTTTCAAAGCCGGGAACAACCTAAATCGATGAATCAAGTACGTAGCTTTCTCGGTTTAATTTGGTTATTATCGGAGATTCGTGGAAGGATTTTCTCGAATCGCTACTCCATGACTCGGTGACTCGGAAGATACAAAGTTCGGTTGGAGCGAAGAATGTGAGAAGAGTTTTCAAGAACTCAAGAGGAGACTTATTTCAAAGACTGCTCGGCGACAATACCATCCGGCTCGGAGGATTTGTCATCTCATGGTGATGCTTCGAGCAAAGGTTGGGATGTGTTCTCATGCAACATGGAAAAGTTATAGCTTATGCCTCGTGACAACTCAAAGAATATGAGAGGAATTATCCTACTCATGATCTAGAGTTAGCGGTATTATCTTTTTGACTTAAAATTTGGAGGCATTACTTGTATGGGGAGAAAGTGGAGATCTTTACGGATCATAAAAGCCTCAAATATTTCTTCACTCAAAAGGAACTCAACATGCGACAACGACGTTGGCTTGAACTGTTGAAAGATTATGATCATACCATCCAATACCATCTTGGAAAAGCGAACGTGGTAGCTGACGCATTGAGTAGAAGATCATATGCAAGTACGAGTGCGATATTGTCAACGCAAAGGCCCATTTTGTGTGACTTGCAAAGGATGGAGATAGAGTTAAAGGCTCAGTGGACGCGTGTGATGATAGCGAGTATCTGAGTAGAACCGACTTTAATCGATAAAGTTAAAGGCTGCCAAGCTACGGACACTGGAGGCGATGCGTATGAGGAAGAAAATGCAAGAAGGTGCTATCGCAGGAAGCAAGAATCGATGAAGAAGGAATACTTGAGTCAACTCCAAACTTTGTGTTCCTAACGACCACGATTTAAAGTATAATATCATGATGAGGCGCACAACACACCATTTACAATCCATCTTGGGAGTACCAAAATGTATCGTGATATTCGTCATAAATTTTGGTGGAGCAATATGAAGAGAGAGATATATATTTGTTTATCTCAAGGTGTCTAACTTGTCAACGAGTTAAAGCGGAGCATCAAGTACCAAAAGGTCCATTGCAACCACTTGAAATTCCAAAATGGAAGTGGGAGCACATTACCATGGATTTCATTCTGGGGTCTCCTAAGGTTTCTCAAGGCGTAGATGCGATTTGGGTCATTGTTGATAGATTGACCAAGTCCGCTCATTTCTTCACCGACACGAGAAACTTATAAACTTGAACGTCTTACTCATTATGTACATAAACGAGATTGTAAAGAGGCGCATGGTATCGCCGGTATCCATAGTTTCGATCGAGACCCAAGATTCACTTCAGATTTTTGGGTTAGTTTGTAAAAAGCTATGGGGCGCAGACTTACGATTTAGCTCGGCATATCATCCTCGAGACGGACGGACAATGGAGAGGACTATTCAAACTCTTGAAGATCTATTAAGACTCGTGTCCTTGATTTCAAGGAAGTTGGGACAAGTTCTTACCATTGGTGGAGTTTTCCTCAACAACAACAGTTATCAAGCAAGTATTGGCATGGCTCCATTTGAAGCGTTGTATGGAAGAAAGTGTCGTTCTCCAGTATGCTGGGATGAAGTGGGTGAAGCAACGTTGTTGGGACCGGAGTTGGTACGTATGACTACGGAAAAGATTCAAACGATCCGAAAACGTATAAAAACCTCACAAAATCGACAAAAGAGTTATGCTGATCTTCATCGAAAGGACGTGGAATTCGATATAGGAGATCATGTGTTGTTAAGAGTTGCTCCATGGAAAGGAGTTACAAGATTTGGAAAGAGAGGAAAACTCAATCCTTGATTCATCGGGCCCATTTTAATCCTCGATCGAGTAGGAAGCGTGGCCTATAGACTCGCTTTACTGCCAAGTATGTCTCGTGTTCATAACGTTTTTCACATATCCATGTTACGTAAATATGTGAAAGACCCGAACCACATTATTGAGTTAGAACCGGACGAAATAGCGGAAGATTTGATGTATGAAGAGGTTCCTGTTCAAATCTTGGATAAGAAGGAACATATTCTACGCTCCAAGGTTATACCTCAAGTCAAAGTTTTGTGGAGGAACCACGATGTTGAGGAAATGACTTGGGAGTTAGAATCTGAAATGAAATCAAGGTATCCTTACCTCTTCGACATACCAGGTACGTACCCTAATTTCGAGGGCGAAATTTCATAAGAAGATAAATTTTCTATAAATATTATTTTTGAATATTATGGAATAAATTTGATATAATGTTATAGTTGTGGGTAATATTTATAAATTTTGCAAAGTAAGCAAGTTGTTATAAAATATTCATTTGGTGGGAATATTCTTTTTGTCGGGGAATATTAAATACGACTACTCAATCATTAAGTGGACCCTATAACGGAAGTATTATCGTAGTTAGAAAATGACAAAATTATCTTTCTATAAAAAATA
Organism: Panax quinquefolius; assembly: GCA_020205615.1. Lineage (NCBI taxonomy): Eukaryota > Viridiplantae > Streptophyta > Magnoliopsida > Apiales > Araliaceae > Panax > Panax quinquefolius. The sequence continues at coordinate 103,867,920 of CM035174.1, read as the reverse complement.
ACGGTAGAGGTGTTGTTACCGTTAAAAGCGTTGAACTACCCGGTAGTAAAAAAACAAGAATAATATGCGTAGTTGTATAGTAGCAGCGCGATATTGATTATTGATACTTACGTGAGAAGTCACTCAATTTACGCTCAATTATTGCTACTGATAATTAACTGATCATATCTCTTATATTATTGATTCAATTATTGTCACAAGATCATCCATATAATATGTTATAGTATTAAATCAATAATTGAGACGACAAGTTATAAATGATTAATAATTGTTGAAAGATTAAATATGTGTTGATTAAAAATAAAATGATTTGTGGTAATATTTATTCAATCCTTGATGTATATAAAGAGTCTGTTATGAGACGTTTGTGGTAAGTTTGATTATTTTATGGGGGGGCCCATATGTCATCATCTAAGAGTCTCTTTGTCAATAGTAATTACCTTCGTCAATAGTAATTACCTTTGTGAATAGTAATTACCTTCGTCAATAGTAATTACCTTTACCAGACGTCGAACCACTTGTCGTTTCACATTACAGGCGTCAAACCACTTGTCGTTTCACATTACAGGTGTCGAACCACTTGTCGTTTCACATTACAGGCGTCAAACCACTTTTCTTTTCACATCATCGGTCGTTGAGCCACTTGCCTTTTCATACGGCAAGTCTTTAAGCTAGAAATCTTCTATAAATAGAGGCCTAGTGCTTCATTAGTTTTCACTTAATTCATTCAAGCTATAGAGAGAAAGTATAGAGAGAATAAAGAGAAAGAAGAAGAGTATTTTTTCTTACTACACTCTTTCGCATGATATTCAATCTCCTACCAAAAGTAAGGGGTGTTATTCTTTCTTATTCATTGAAGAGAATCTATTGTTATTCCATTGCTTATTATTACGTTGGAATAACTTTGATATGCATGGTTTACCTATACTTGGTGACATTCTTCTATTATTCATTGGAACATCCACATGCGTGTGTTTTTACAGGACCTGGTTAAATTTTTATTATTATTCTATTGGAACATCATATACATGTGTTTTACAGGACTGGTTAAAATCTTTTTATTATTACATTTGGAACATCACATGCGTGTGTTTTTTGCCGGGACTGGTTCCATTCTTTATTATTCTGTTGGAATATCCTCGCATGCATGCGTTTTACTTTGGGACACGGGTTCCGTTATTTATTATTCATTGGAATAACCGCCTGTCAAGTGATCTATCGCATACATGGTGATTTCTTTTGTTATTCCATTCTTTATTATACCTAGTTGGTTAAAACTTTGACTTTATACTCCATGAAATTAGTGGAATATCCTTGATATTTGCGCTTCATCCGATATCCTTTCATAGAAATATTCTTCAAAGATTCTTGAATTTTACTCTACAAAGCGATATCATGTTAATAGTTTGGATGTTATTGGTTCCTAGATAAATTAATTCTTGAACTTATTTTATTGAATATCATTGTCATCATCCTCATGTTTATATTATGTTGAAAGTTATCTCGTGGCTCTGTAGTGCGTAGATGGACTTGGTATGATTATGACCGAGAGACTATTCGATGTAATCATGATCGTAATGTTACAAATGATGTGGTAAAAATCCTCAAATTGGCTCGTAGTGCATTGATGGAGCGATTGTTGGCATGATCATGACCATTAATGAATACACAAATATTCTGGCCCGTAGTAGTCGTGAATAATTGTGGTCGTGATACTAAAGAATATCCTTGGCGTAGAAAGTGCGAGGGGTGATTCGATGATGTGGAATATTTATTAAAAGTCGAGTCTCATTTATAACTTGATGAAAAACCTTTTAAATCATAAAAGATAGTAGATTTTATTTTCTACTTGACTCTTTTAATGGATTCTTTGGTTTTATTTGTAGTTAAACTTGATGTTCATTATATTTTATCGAGTTTAAACATCACAGAGGCTAATGATAATTTATTACGCATTATCTTAGTCATAATATTTCTTCTTGAGCTAGTTGAGCTCACCCTTTCTTTCACCTGTTCTCTTGTGAAATGAGAATATAAATTGGGGACGAGTCTGGGGAATGGAGTAATGGTCCGGAGGATAGCATTAGTAGTCCTCACTATTACGTGAAATAGTGTGATAATAATTGTAATGAGGACTCCTTTTGAGTTTGTATGATCTCTAGTAGACAATATTTGTATTCAAACTCTTAGTTTATGTCGTATGCATACCCACAGTTATATTAAGTAAGTTGTATTTAAATTACATACCATGTATCCGACTACCCAAGATGGGTGATGTATACCTAATTTTGAAGGCGTCTGATTTTTACGATATACTCAAGACTATTCACGTATCGACATTATTCATGTATATGACATTTTTACGTATACGGTACTATGTACGAATACGGAGTACTATTCACGAGTTACTATTCATGAGTTACTATTCACGAATTACTATTCACGGGTACTATTCACTACAAAATTGGTTTCTTTTTCTAACCAAATTATAATTAATTTATGAATATTACTCTGGAGATTAAAACTATATATTGATTATATTGATTTTATTATCATATATAACATTTTATAACCACGATGTTGAAATTCTCTTTCACTTGAGTATAAAGATGGGTAGATTATTGGTATGATCATGACTAGGGTTCTCTTTGGCCAGTAGTGAAAAGTTGAATTGTGACTGGTATGATCATGACCATTGAATTTATAATTGAATATCTTTAGCTTAAGTGCAAAGGTGAATTGATCAACATGGTTATATAAATTATTGTTTATATAAATTCTGAAATGATTATATATTTCTTTGAGATATTAATATATTTGGCCTGTAGTGCAAATATGAACTGTTGAAGAATATCTTTGGCCTGTAGTGCAAAGATGAACTGTTAATGAATATCTTTGGCCTATAGTGCAAAGATGACCTGTTATTGAATATCTTTGGCCAGTGGTGCGAAGATGAACTGTGGATGAATATCTTTGGCCGTAGTGCAAAGATGAATTTATTAGTATGATTATGAACAGGAACTGTGATTTGGTAAAACCATGATCTTTGATGTTTCAGGTAAAGACATGTGATGAAATTTATATTCGTCCTGGGTACGAAGAGGAATTTAGAATTACAATTATGATTATGAGATATTCATATAATTATGGAAAGGAACTGTTGATTGATGTTACAGGGATAAAACATTGTTGGTCGACTTTTAACATGGAGAAGATAATAAACTGTATTGTCTATTTGACTCTTCTAATGGATTGCTCGTTCCGCTGCAACTATGGTTGAAATTTTTATCATCTACCATATGTTCTAAATCTCTGATTTGTTATTGATGAAGGCTATTGATAATTTAATTATCTTTAGTCATGATATTCTTTACTGAGCTAGTTGTGCTCACCCTTATGCTTCACAATTCCTTTCAAGTAATAAAAGTGTAGTTGGGTCGAGCGGGGGTAACAAGGGAATAGAACGGTGGTCTCTAGTTATGGATTTCTCCTTAAACAGTATAGACAAGTGTGTTGTATACATCTTTTAGTAGTTATATTTGGTGAATCATATAGGGAGAGGCGAACCCAACGTTGGATGGGTGTTTTGCCACTTTCATACAAGATGTCTAATGACATACTGTTAGGTTTGTAATATTCAAGAACGCAATCAAATTGCATAAAAGTGCGGAAGCGTGTAAAAATCAGAGTTTAAAAAATTTACAAACCATATACCCGGATCACCCTTTATGCTCAATTATTAATTAAACGAAAAGATAAAGAATAAATCATACCCTTGAAGATCGAGCTTCCTCAGGTACAAGTTCACCTCCAAATCCTTTCGCGTTCAATCTTGAATCCACCGGGTTTGGTTCCTTCCTTTGACCAACGTTAGCCACCCAAATGTTTGGCCTCTAGAGGTGATCCACCAAGGAAGAAGAAAATTCAAGAAAGGGGCATTGGCTCAAACCCTAGTTTTTCTATCTCTATAGAAAGGGTGTACTCTCCCAACAATTGGAATTATGTCGTATGTTGAAAAGTCAACAACTCCCACCACCCAAAATATAACTCCTCTTATTTATAGATGTGGGCAACCCACCTTAACAATTAAGGAATTGGGATTTATTTAATTAATTAAATTCTTTTAATTAATTAAGCTCCTAATCTAATTAGGGATAATTAATTAAACTCCTTTAACTAATTTTCCTTCCTAATCCAATTAGGAATAAATGAGAGTACTTATATTAAATTAATTCCTAAACTCTTTTAGAAATTAAAATAATAATAATTGTAATAATATTAATAAGACTCCTCTTATTAATTTATATTTAATATTTCTAAAATATTAAATAATAAATATTAAGCTATTTAATTTATTCTATCACCATAGATTAAATTAAATATACTTAACTTATAATTATTACGATTATGCCATTAACTTCTTAAATAATTATTCTTCCTTTTATGGTGTGACCCTTTAGGTTCTCCATATTAAACCCGGTTGTGAATAAATCAATTAGAACAATTTAATCTTATTTAAATAAATAAATTAAATAATTAATTTATTTAAATAAATAATATTTATTCAACAATAGGGATAAGCCTCCCCAGCGATCAACGACTTTCCAGATAATATAGATTTCAACATTAATCATTAAAAGAACCTTTGAGTAAATAGTTCCGTGACAATTCAATCCTTCCACCATACAATGTCCCAATTAAATATAAGACATGGAATTCTTTGTCAAGTCTTATTTTATTTAATTATATGTATTTTGACTCTTAAATGCATTAACTCCAAATAATGCAAATTAGAAACTCCTTTCTAATTTTATTCTGCGCTTCGCCAAGGACTCTTTGGGTTGTCATTTATCGAATCACATAGGACATTTCTCTTCTTTTATTAGAAGTGGTAGATTCTTTATTGATCATACATTATCTCCGTATACAACTTATTATACCCAAGCATACCCTTTGATATACCCTAAGGGTCTTAAGGAATAAGTCAAAGTATAACTCATCATACACAAGATACTATGATGATCTCAAGTCCAAGGATTACTTGTCTTTACTATCACTACAGAATTCCTATTGATGACAAATAAAACTCCATTAGGTATTCCTTAATGAGCCACGTTAGGTGAACTTATTCTCTAATAAGCACCTACATACTTGCTTTAGTGTCTCCACACAAATGATCGTGAGATCAATCATCCTCATCCAATGAAAGCAAGAACGTATGTACCAATCTATCCCGGATTCACTAATCCCCAATTTAGTAATCCAATGATTGGGAACTATTTTAGTTTTAAGCTTTCAAAGAATTTAGATCTCATTAGAATGATCATCATCATTATTCTAAAAGCATTGCTTAAAACTATGGGTTTATCACATATTATAAAACAAACATCATGTAGATAATTAAAAGCCTTTAATAAATTAATACTTTTTATTAATAAATGAATAAGATTGTTACAAAGTATATGCTTTATCATCAAACATGATTGGCTTGTGTGCATACTACTTTCAATCTCCCACTTGCACTAAAGTCAATCGTCATCATGGTATCTTATACTCTTCTTCTCTAAGTGGCGATTATCCTCGCTGCATTGGATAAGCTTTAGTTAATGGATATGTAATGTTGTTCATGAGAGTCCACTATCTCTATAGTGATTTCCCATCTTTCAATGATTCTAATAATCAAATAAAAGTGCCACAACACATGTTTAGATCCAAGATGAGACTTGGGAACTATTCCTAGTTACGTAATGAACTTTTAATCCAAACAATCAACTTGCAGACTTCATTTATAGCTATATACTTTGTCTTTATCACTAAACCAAAGCAACTTTTTTTCTTTGTTTGGAACCTTTCAATTCAATCGCACCATTATTCAAGGTAACACTTTACCTTAAAGTGGATTTTCGATTCGTCTTTAGTGCTCATACGAAAAACTTGAGTCCGTAAAAGCCCTCTAGTTTTAATTCGGACCCACCATGTATGCTCACATCCTTAGTGCTTGGGTTAAGAACTTTAAGATGTTTTTTCGCCTTTACAGTGATCTTCTCGAATATAACCGATTAACATCGTGTCTCGTATATTTCATTGCATACATGATCATCACTCATGCGATCTCTTCTTTTGGAGTCTATGGGGACTATTAAGAGAAATACACTCCATAGCTCATCGACATGAAACATCTCTGGAGTTTGCCATGCTAAACGACTTTAGCATCAAATGAATATACGTTCCTTGGGTTAAGTCGAGCATCCTCTTAAATCTATCTATATAGATTTATATCCCCAATTAAGATACTCTTCCCAAATCATTCATGGAGGAATGTTTAGACAACTTTATCTTTCTTGATTGTAGCATTGGTATGTCATTCCTTTCCAGTAGTATATCAACATATAATATTAGGAATGTCACGGCGCTCCCACTGACCCTTTTATACACACTAGAACTCTTACCTCATCGTATGTAACTCTGGATCATCATCTTCTATGATGCGTACCTCATCATCATCATCCATGATGAATCCATACCTCCTAGGTATCTTGATGACTATTCGGACTTACGATTTATTTGTGGTACAATAGGTCATCTATGAGGTTCCTCTTATTTGACTTATAGTGTTTTGTGGTTCTTGAACTTTTCAAGATCTATTATCCTCCCACTAGCCCCTTCAATGATAAACACCTTTATCTTAGAAGGCAGCGTGTTTCATAACAAACACCTTTTGCTAAGTAGAATTATAGAACATATACCCTAAACTTACTTTAGGATGTCCCACAAATCGACACTTATAAAATCTTGTCCCAAGCTTATCCTTTGAAACCTTTTCACATAAGTTGGACAACCCCTATCTTAACATACTTAAGATTAGGAATCCTCCACATCCATAACTTTTATGGAGTCTTGGGGGTAGGATTATGAGGTTACCTTTTCGTAGATATGTCGGCCCATGTCAGGACATGATCCTGAAGGATCTTGGAATGTCGGTAAAATCATTTTGGACCGTCTTATGTTCAACAAGGTATGATTTTTCCTTTCGGATACATCAATCAATTATTACGTATCATGAGGTGTCCATTATGAGAAAAACCATTTGAGATGATCTAGAAACTTATTGCACAAGTATTTATTCCTTGATCTAATCAAAGAATCTTAATACTTTGCCAATTTGTTTCACTTACAATTCTTTGAACCTTTCAAATAATTCACACTTGTATTCAACAAATACAATACATTCAACTCTTTGAATGATCATCTCCTTTTCTTATACTAATTTGTTCAATATGCAAAATTATTTTCATGTAAGTCAAGTATACAAAATTTATTAAGTAATATTCGATTCTATACAAAACATTATTATTATAAATAGAACAACAATTGTTCTTAATTATAATACCAAAATTTTATTGTCCAACAATAAAATGGAAATAATGTTTCTAACAAGAATTGGAATACAATAACAACTTATTGACTTAATAGATTTGCCGTGGCGGTGCTAAACTATAAGTTTCTATAGCTAATGCAAAGAACCTTTGCTTCATTTCCCACGATAAGATTATTTATCTTTGTTTAGCTTTCTACTTCTTCTTGGTCCATTCATAAATCTATATTTATGATAACCAAAGTCGGTATCCAATACCTAAGTAGAACCTTGACTTAAAGAAAAATTTATTTCAATCATGAACAAAAAGCGTATTGTGAATGTAAACTTCACTAAGCTTCTTTGGTTAGCCTCGCAAGATGCTTCTCGCAGATTTCTTTCCGATTGTCGGGCTTATAGCGGTGGAAGCAAACTCCTTTGCTTATCTGTGATCAATTTTGTTCTTATTATCCTTTGTTTTTGCCTTTCTATATACCTTCATTGAATCGTTCTTCTTTCGAGAAGATCCTTTTGGCCCCTACCGGTAAGACTTGGTCTTTCTTGGTTGGAAAGTGACTCTCAACATTTTTCAACACGTTAAGCAAATCGGTGAGGCGATATCTAGCTTGTCCATATGAAAAATTCACAACAATTGTGAAAGAGTCCCAGAGAGTGAGTGCAAGATCAAATCTTGGCTCAACTCTCCATCCATGACAAAACATGTTGTCCTAATTGATCAATCAAATTGATAATGTTAAGGACATGTATCATCATCAGTAGTGTCATCGGTAATTCTAGATCGGAAGAGCTCCTTAGATATCTCGATATCTTTCGGGCCCCACTTTCCTCACCATCAACTACTTGATGTGCGGGAATATAGTAGGAGCATCCATAGTTTTTCGTCTTGTGCTGAAGCTCGTTTACTCATGGATGCGAGCATGATGCATTGAGCCAACCTGTGCATCATCTTGCCACTTTCTAAAAGTAGCAATGTCTTCCTCAGAGGCATTATGCGCAACCATTGCGAGGATAGGCGACAGGACATAAGATAGCTTTTCAGGTTATGAGAACTATTCTCATATTCCTTAACCAATCCATTTAAATTGATTCGGTTAAATAACATCTAATATGTTTCGCAGTTGATAGTAATTTAGACATTGTAAAATTACGTAAATGAATTTGTAATTAACAACATTTTAACATACATTCTTTTATTAATTACCAAAATAATTTAGGTCTTGTTTTAATTTAGTATCTCCCACTATTTTCTTCAAACTATTTTACCCTCACTTATAAGGATCCCATTTCAAATGTATATAGCCTTGTGGTGACACAACAAACTATATATAAATAAATAGGTAGACAACTTTTGTCAATTACATCAACTATGCAACTCCTTTTTCTTTTGCCTCTTAGATTATTTTGATCAGTGGTGGCACATCCAGAATCAAAATTATCCAAGTTAAGTCGACACCTAAAGCACTCCATATATTCAAAAAGAAAAATATCATCCTTGTGGTGACACAACAAAACAATATTGTTCAATTTTCTTTATAAGCATCAAATGTGATAAATTAACATCTTAAATACTTAATACTTGCCTTGTGGTGACACAACAAACTCATATTAAATATTTAATACTCTATTAATTTTATCATGCTGAAAGCGACGTTCGATATTCCAAATATCTTTGAACGCTTAGGATTTAATATAAAAATTGAGGGGTTTGTTATTAATTTGTCTCATCTTGTTTAGCGCATGCATATATATATATAAAATACGCGCGTTATATTAATTAAAATGCGAAGCATGTTTATATAATATATAATATATATAGTATAAGCATGCACATATAGAATACTATATTCTACCTTGGATTGATTATGGACTTTTATTCTAGTTTGGTTCACTAGAGCTACCAAGTGAACCAAAAGGTCAAAACCTAGGGGTGCAAGAAATAATATTTAAATATAACTATTACATTTAAACCCGGGCTCCATTACAAACGGGTCTTCAAGCGCTCCTTGCTCCTTGATCTCTAATTCTTCAAAAATTAATTCTAACTATTCCTATTACATATGTGACGCCCCCAAAATAGGTATACACAACACCCATTCTGAGTCGCCAAATACATGGTACAAAAAGCAAACTACAACTTCAATAATACAAATGTCGTGTGAAATACGACAATATATCTTAATGAGTTTAAATATAATATTGTCTTCTAGACAATATCCATATGCAAATAAATCCCCATCATAATTATTGATTCATTATTTTACAAAAATGGTGAGGACTACTAAACAATTCTCTCTAGAACCTTCATTCCATACCCCGACTAGTACTCGCTACATTCTCGCCTCCCGAGAAGAAAAAATGGAACAACAAGGAAAAGGGTGAGCTCAACTAGCCCGGTAAAGAATATTATGACTAAGATAATATACAACAAATTATCGTTAGTCTTCAACAGGAAAAATCGATAGAATACAATGTACAACAAGTTTCGTGATCAATATTCGCAATGAAATAATAATTCATGTAGAAGAGTTACGTAGAGAATGAAATCTACTATAATCTATGAATTTAATAGTCCATCATCAATATTTTATCCTCAGTAACATCAATCAATATACATCGGAATCAAATATTTATCTTTGCACCATGTGCCAAAGATATTCATCGATTAAGTCATGTTCATTTAAACACTGTTCATCTTTGCACTACTGAGCCAAAGATATTAATCAATCCATCGTGTTCATCTCAACACTGTTCATCTTTTCACTACTGGGCCAAAGATATTCTTCAGAAATCATTCATCTTTGAACTACTGAGCCAAAGATATTCAATAATATCATCATTTAAGACCGAGGATGATGAAAATATTTTTAAAGAAAGCGAATCCGGTGAAACAAAATGACAAGGATTAAGGATTAAGGATTCAGTACTTGGTTTTATCCACGCCCAAAAATACCTCAAAAATAATTATAGTGGTGTAAAATTCAAGAATGATCAAAAACATGGATACAATCGAGTTAGTATCCGAATAGATATTTTGGAAAAAAGAAGAAATTTTATTTTCGATTGAATAGTCAGATATCGTGAATAGTCTTAGTATACGTGAATAGTAACTCCGACACCAAAAGATAGAAATTCCACAAAACATCTTCACGCTTACGCTGAATAGTACTTTCGTGAATAGTAACTTCGTGAATAGTAACTCATGAATAAGAACTTCGTGAATAGTAACTCATGAATATAACCCATGAATAGTAACCCCGACATGAAAAAGTTCCAAGTTTAATAAAAACTTCAGATCAACATTTCAAAGATAATGATATTGAAGAAATAATATCATTACAAAAATAATATCCTTCACCTCGAAAGATCAAGACTTCAAATTAAACACAGGATATAAAGTATGACTTGGACTTAGACCAGTATAGCAATACTCAAAGTATACTCAAAATACTCACAAGAATACGTTCGATAATATAGAGAGAGAAAACTTGAGTTTACGGTGTGATTTTCAATTCTAACCCCAAGCACCTATTTATAGAAATTCTTAGAACACCAAAAAGCAGAAAATTTAATAAATTAATATATATATATATATATATCACATTCATACGCCAACCTTAGAATTCAGATCCTAGCATTTCCCACATGCCACCTTCTAGAAAGAAATGATAAAAACGTTTTTCATAAAATAAATAATTAAAACTTACAAAAATTAATTATTTTGAGCTTCGAACTTCAATAATTCATAATAAATAGCTCTTTCATCAGAAAATTGAATCTTGCGAGTTTTTATAGGAAATTCAATTCTCTACAACTTTACAGAAGAAAGTTTTCCAAATTCCAAATGGAAATTGACCGAAATCCACAAACGAGGCGATTTTACAGTTATAATCAAATTTCAAATCGATAAATGGGGTCCATTTACATGTTTAACATGTTTTAAACATTTATTGCAACAAAAATACTCTTCCTCCTCGTATACTCATATATCCCACATTCGTTGTAAAAATATCACCGTTAATATATTATTAAAATAATATATTTAAATGAATTATTTTATCGAAAAAGATAAAATATTAATTTTCAACAATTGTCATTTTAAAAATTTTCTCCATCTATATCCACATAAAATCAATATTTTCCTCATCATATAAATCAATAATTAATTATTCACAAATAATATTACAGAATCACAATATTGATAAACCGTGCGGTTCTAAAGAAGAGGGCTTTCCAATAAGAATTTCTTAACATCGGGGCGCAATTAGGTGACCAAACCTCTCCTTAGGCGTAACTTTCTAGACATTGCCAATAATGTTATCTAATAATATTATTGAGATAATATGATAAAGATTTTAACGGTGTCGGTAAATTGTAAAACACATGAACAGGATGTTCCAAGCGTAATAATAATAAAATCTAAGCAGTCCCGGTAGGTGTAAAACACATGGCAGGATGTTCCAACAGATAATAATAATAAAGATTTTAACCGAAGTCCGGTGTAAACACACACGACGAGGATGTTCCAACGGAATAATAGAAGAATGTCACCAAGTATAGGGTAGATCAGCGTATAAAGTTATTCCAAAGAATAATAAGCAAATGGAATAACATAAGGATTTCACCAAGTATAGGTATGGCGCGATACAAAGTTATGTATAGGGTATGCCACTTTTACAAAGTTATTCCAATGTAATAATAGTGAATGGAATAATGAAGTTCTCTTCAAGAAGAAAGAATAACACCTCACAGTAAAAGAACTGAATATAAGTAGTGAAGTAGCGAGAATACTCTTCTTCTTTCTATAACTTTCTCTATACTTCTCTCATAATTCTCTCTCTAGAGTTTCAATGAATTCAGTAAGAAAATAATGAAGGAATGAGCTTCTATTTATAGGAAAATGGAATGCATAAGAATTAATCCATTGAACCATCCATATTGATTTACTTTAATCTGACGGTCCATATTTAAAGCAAAATCTTTTAAATAAAATATAATATATTCTATTTATATAAAAACATTTTACTATGCAAACACTATGTAAAAACACTATGCATAATAAAATATAATATATTTTATTTATAAAATAACTTTAAATAAAGTATTACATTTTTATATAAAAAGATGTTTACATTTTATTACGTTAATAATCTGAATAAAACAAAAACGTCATTATCATTATAATAATTCATATTATTAATCGTGATAATGGAATCAAACTAAGTGATTTCACACAAAGCATCAATAATCAATACTGGTATCTTCTACTTATGCAACGACACACGACATCTTTATTTTTACTACCGAAGTAGTTCAGCAGTATCAATCCAGTAAAACTTCCGTAGTTATTTCAATAAAATATTTTTTGTTTTTCTCAATCCAAATAATAATTACATTGTGGGGTCCACCAATGATTGAGTAGTTGCACGAATATTCCCTGCTAAACCAAATATTCCCCACCAATCGAATATAATATAACCACTTGTATACTTTTGTAAAAATTTATAAATATTACCCACAACTATAACATTATATCAAATTATTCCATAATATTCAAAAATAATATTTATAGAAAATTCATCTTTATTTATAAAAGCTGGGGTCTTACATAATGAGTTAAGAGATGAGCCATATATCAAAAGAAAGCCCTGTAAGTAAGCTAAGCTCATAGAAATTTGAATCACCCAAAAATTCTTTGTAGATATTTCGTGGTGAAATTTTGAATGAAACTGGTCCGAATGACTAATAATCAGAAAAATCGGTGTTCTTCAACTATATTATGTGAGTTATAAATTTTGATCCAAATAGTTGGATCGTTGTAATTTTGGATATGTTATACATGTAAGACCAGAAATTTTTTAAATAAAAAGAATTTCCTTTATTTATTATTTTGAAATAGTAAGGGTGGATTTGATTAATGTGGATAGTTAAGGGTTAAATACATAAATATTTCAAAATAAGCAAGTGGTTATAAAATATTTATTTTTGTAGGGGAATATTCGTTTGGTCATGGAATATTTTAGATGGCTGTCGAGAATATTAAATAATGTGGCAGCAGCCATGTGTGGGCCCCATGCTTGAAAGCGATTGGATGAGGGGAAAGCGACAAAGTTTGGGTGGTTATAAATAACGGCGTAGTTATTACCAAGTTAAAGGCTGTTGGAATACCCGGTGGTTAAAATCGATGTCTGGCGTGGTTCTTGTGATGGCTTTACAGTATTGCAATATTGATTTGAATTATTGATTAAATGCACGTAAGATGGCACTTTTCAATAATTTTCACGGTGAATTCTTGTTCAATATTTTATTTTATTGATTCAATAATTCTTTGCGTTGGTATTTTATATTATTTTGTTTCAATAATTGTCTTTGCATACGTATTTCCCATTATCGGATCAATAATTCATATTATTTGAATAATATTATTAGATAACATTATTGGCAATGTCTAGAAAGTTACATCAAGGAGAGGTTTGGTCACCTAATTGCGCGCCAAGAAGAGAGAGATCCTTATTGGAAAGCCCTCTTTCTGAGGAATGTTGGTTGTCATAAATATGATTACGTAATATTATTTGTGAATAATTAATTATTGATTCATATGATAAGGAAATATTTATTTTATATGAATATAAATGATGGATTTATTTATGTGGTTATTAATGAAGGAATTAACGTTGAGGTGTTTTATCGGTATTTTATCGGATTGGAGGTATTAAAATCAAATCGGGGTTTTGAGATATATTCATGGGGTTATAATTTTTAATCCCGATAGTTGGATTGTGGTAATTTTTGGGTATGTTATACATACATAAGTGGAGTATATGTCCACAAATTTTGAACCGATTAAAAATGCACACGAATGATTTGTTGTGAATTTTAAGAGGTGTCGGATTTAAATTAGGTTTATAATTGATTTTGGTGGAAAATTCTAGAATTGAGTGGGCCCCACTTGTGGTTGGTGAAAAAATGTGCTGAATTTTATTTCAAATGTGGTGGGTGGCAATAGTAGCGAGGTAAAGCCATCAGTGGTTGAGTCAAGTCTGCTTGGTACGGCTAACATTTTCCTATAAATAGAGGCTAAGTTAGAATTGAAAATCACACCGGAAACAAAGTTTTCTCTTTTCTCTCTATATTATTGAGAGTATTTTGTGAGTATTTAGATACTTTGAGAGTTCTTTATTCAAAGACAAGTTTCATTCAAGATCACTTCCGACCTTTCCTTAGAAATCTTGATTCTTTGAGGTAAGGGATGTTATTTTCTTCTCAAATGATATTAATTCTTCAATATCATTATCTTTGAAATATTGGTTGGTACTTTTTATCAAATTTGGAACTTTTTCATATCTGGGTTACTATTCATGAGTTACTATTCTTATTCACGACGAGTTACTTATTCACGAGTTACTATTCACGAGTCTTATTATTCATGAAGCGTGAAAATGTTTTTTTGTGGAATTTCTATCTTTTGGTGTGAGATTCTTATTCACGTGATACGGCCTTTATTCACGTATCTGAGACTATTCACGAATATTTTGAGACTATTCACCGAAAAATGAAAATTTTTCTTTCGCGTCTAAAATATCTATTCGGATACTAGCTTTGATTGTATCCATGTTTTGATCATTCTTGAATTTTACACCGGTATGATTATTTATGAAGTATTTTTGAACTCGGATTGTTTAAAGTACGAATCCATAATACTTGTCATTTTGTTTCTTTGGATTCGTTTCTTTTAAAAGTATTTTCATCATCCTCGGTCTTAAATGATGATAGTATTGAATATCTTTGGCTGTAGTAAAAAGATGAATGATTTGAAGAATATCTTTGGCTGTAGTGCAAAGATGAATGATTTCTGAAGAATATCTTTGGCACAGTAGTGCAAAGATGAGCAGTGTTTAAATGAACATGATGGGGTGATGAATATCTTTGGCCTTTAGTGCAAAGATGAAGCAGGTGTTTAAATGAACACGATTGATTGATGAATATCTTTGGCCTTTAGTGCAAAGATGAGCAGTGTTGAGATGAACATGACCGATTGATGAATATCTTTGGCTGTAGTGCAAAGATGAATATTTGATTTGAGATGAATATTGATTGATGTTCTGGGGATAAAATATTGATGATGAATTTATTAAATTCATAGATTATAGTAGATTTCATTCTCTACGTAACTCTTCTATGAATTATTATTTCCACTGCGAATATTGATCCGAAACTTGTTGTCTATTGTATTCTATCGATTTTTCCTGTTGGAGACTAACGATAATTTGTTGTATATTATCTTAGTCATAATATTCTTTCTTTGGGCTAGTTGAGCTCACCCTTTTCCTTGTTGTTCCATTTTTCTTCTCGAGGAGGCGAGAATGTAGCGCAGTACTTAGTGGGGTATGGAATGAAGGTTCAGAGAGAGTTGTTTAGTAGTCCTCACCATTTTTGTAAAATATTGTATCAATAAATGTGATGAGGATTTATTTGAGTATAGATATTATCTAGAAGATAATATTTGAATTTAAACTCACAAGATATATTGTCGTATTTCACACCGACATTTGTATTATTGAAGTTGTAGTTTGCTTCTTGTACCATGTATTTGGCGACTCGAGAATGGGTGTTGTGTATACCTATTTTGGGGCGCCACGGTTAATTGGTATCGAGCTTAGGGATATGATCTCTGGCGGAGATCGGGAATAGAACTAGGAGGAAGAGACGAGTAAATCCTTGTTAGTGTGTCCTACCTAAGCTTATTTGTTGGTTGGTCATAATATATAGGGTATTATGTGATTTGTTAATTTATTTAATTAACCCTTGTTTTATGATAGTTTTTAAGAATGAGCTGCACGAGAACGCGTTAACAATGGAGTGAATGAGATCGTGGAGACACCTCTAATCGCCAAACCGAGGATAATGTGATGTCGGTGAAGAAGGAATTAGAGATATCCATGTGGTGAGTAAAGAATTGATAGTTGCACCAGAGATAATCGCAGAGGTAACAAATGAGAGTGAGGAAGAAGAGGAAGAAGAGGTACACGAAGAGAGTTTATTAGAGGTATTTTATGATCGAAATATAGAATTGCAAAATCGTATTCATGAGTTAGAAGAGAAGATAAAAGAATTGCGGCGATCGTGGAGCAAAAGGATGCAACGATTCAAGCTTGTGTTACCCGACACGTGATGCTTGAGCGAAGCACTCTTTGGCGAGTATAAGATGATATAAGCTGGAATCTGAAATTTGAAAGAAGAAATAAGCTGAGCGAGTGAGAATGAGTGATGCATGGGTAAAAAAGCCGCGTAGCGTTGATATTATGGAAAGAGATGTCCAATCTAAAAAGAGAAGATTTAACGATGACGGGAAGACGTCGGCAGCAGCATCAGCACCATCAACAAATTCTAGGGGAAGAGAACGATCGCCAGTTAGATGCTACAGATGTGGAGAGGAGGGACATATAAGGTCAAACTGTTCAAAGCCTTCCAAGGTATGCTATAATTGTGGAAAAGAAGGACATATCGCCGAGATTATGCGATATCGAAACCCGATCCAGCGTAAATGGTAACTCAAAAGGATGTCCCCGAGAAAAGTCAAAGACAACGATTCACGGAAGGCGTTTGTCGTGGCCTGGGGTCAAAAATACGAGGAATCCGAACGAAGTTAGCACGCGGGTTAGTTAATTATAAATTCTTGCGAAGTTTATACCTTACTTGAATCTGGGATTCTACCCATTCTTTTATCTCTCTTCTTTGCGCTACCAACGTTTGAACTTGACTACGGAGAAATTAGACTTTGACCTATTTATGGAGACTCCGTTAGGAGAAACTTTCGTTACATCCGTTGTTTAGAAATCTTGTTTGATTCGAGTTAGCACTATTATCATTACTCGTTAACCTTATTTACATAGAGATATTTGCTTTTGATGTGATTTTAAGGTTAACTACTCATCATGCCAAATTGATTGCTTTTGTAAGGTTGTTAGTTTTCATATTCCTAAGCAACTTTGTTATTCGAATTCAAGCAATCAAACCATTGTAATCAAACATTTTCATATCAAGCCATGAAGTCATTCGTTTATTCTGGATGTCAAGTTTTCTTAGTCCATGTTATGGATTTGAATAAAGACACGTCGATTTGAATAATATTCTGTTGTTATTGATTTTTCCCGGCGTATTTCACGAAGAATTTCTTGGCTTACTCCCAAAGCGATATTAAATTTTGTATCGACTTTGAACCCGGTACAAAACTCATTTCTAAAATCTCATATCGAATGGCTCTATTGAACTTCGAGGAGTTAAAATTCAACTATAGAATTTGGTACTGAGCCTTTATCTTGTGACTTCCTTTGTGGAATTCACCGGCGAACTTCTCTCTGTAGGGGCGTCATATTCGATGCGATAGTAAAGCGATAGGTGTCATTGTGACGTCTTATCCAAGATTGGGATATGAGTCACGAGTTGAGAGCAACCTAAGTCGATAATCGAAATCGTAGCTTTCAGGCTTAGTTGGTTATTATCGGAGATTCGTTGAAGGATATTCTCGAATCGCTATTCCATTATCGCGGTGACTCGTAGAGATACAAAATTGAATGGAGTAAAGATGGGAAGAGCTTGAAGAACTCAAGAGGAGACTCATTTCAACACACGTTTTGACCGTGCCATCCTGGAAAGCGAGCGTGGTACCGATGGACGTGTTGAGTAGAAGATCGATATCTAAATCTGAGTACGATATTGTCAAAGACTAATTTCGTATAATTTACAAATAATAGAGATGGAGATGAAAACTCTAGGTACCCACGTGATGATATACGAGTATAATCGACTTTAATCGATAAAGTTAAAGTTGTTCAAGCTACACACCGGAGCTGATGAATTTGAAGAAGGAGGTGCAAGAAGTTGTTATTTCAAAAGCGAGAATCGGTTGGTGAGAAAGCTTAAACCCGATTTATTAATCCATTTGAAATTCTCGATCGAATAGGGGCGTGGCCTATAGACTCGTTTTACCACCAAGTATGACGCGTGTTCATAACATTTTTCACGTATCGATGTTACGTAAATATGTGGGACGACCCAAAACACGTCATCATGAGATAGAACCGGACGAGATAGCGAAGACTTAACGTCGAGGAGGTACTGTCAAGATTTTGTAGAGGAAAGAACATGTCCTATGTAATTCGGAGGTTATACCATAAGTTAAAGTTTTGTGGAGAAACCATCTTTATTGAGGAAATGACACGGGAGTTGGAAGCGAAAATGAAAGCGAGGTATTCTCATCTTTTGAAACACAGTATCGCACGTCAATTTAGAGGACGAAATTTCATAAGGAGGGAGGTTGTAAGACCAAATTTTTTTTAAATAAAAAGGAATTTCCTTTATTTATTATTTTGGAAATAGTAAGGGTGGATTTGATTAATGTGGATAGTTAAGGGTTAAATACGCAAATATTTCAAAATAAGCAAGTGGTTATAAAATATTTATTTTTGTTGGGAATATTCGTTTGGTCATGGAATATTAAATCTTGTGGGGAATATTAAATCGTACAAGCTGTGCCATGTGTGGGCCCATAACTGAAGCGATTGGATGAGGAAAGCGACAAAGTTTGGGTGGTTATAAATAACTTGGCGTAGTTATTACCAATTAAAGACCATTGGATATACGATTGGTTAAAATACGATGTCTGGCGTGGTTGCACAATGAATAATACACGGTATTACAAGATTGTTGAATTATTGATTAAATACGTAAGATGGCACTACTCAATAATTTTCACATGAATTCATCGCTCAATATTTTATTTTATTGATTGATAATCGCTGCGTTGGTATTTTATATTATTCTTTTGTTTGATAATTGTCACCGCTATGATATTTCCCATTATCGGATCAATAATTCATATTATTTGAATAATATTATTAGATAACATTATTGGCAATGTCTAGAAAGTTACATCTAAGGAGAGGTTTGGTCACCTAATTGCAAGGCGCCCGATGGAGAGATCCTTATTGGAAAGCCCCTCTTTCACGGGAACAATTTGGTCATTATAAATGTGATTACGTAATATTATTTTGTGAATAATTAATTATTGATTCATATGATAAGGAAATATTTATTTTATATGAATATAAATGATGGATTTATTTATGTGGTTATTAATGAAGGAATTAACGTTGAGGTGTTTTATCGGTATTTTATCGGATTGGAGGTATTAAAAATCAAATCGGGGGTTTGAGATATATTGCGTGGGGTTATAATTTTTAATCCAGATTTGGATTGTGGTAATTTTTGGGTATGTTATACATACATAAGTTGAGTATATGTCCACAAATTTTGAACCGTTAAAAATGCACGAATGATTTGTTGTGAATTTTAAGAGGGTGTGATTAGGAAATTAGGTTTATAATTGATTTTGGTGGAAAATTCTAGAATTGAGTGGGCCCCACTTGTGGTTGGTGAAAAATGTGCTGAATTTTATTTCAAATGTGGTGGGTGGCAATAGTAAGCAAGTAAAGCCATCGGGTAGCAGTCAAGTCTGCTTGGTAGTGCTAACATTTTCCTATAAATAGAGGCTAAGTTAGAATTGAAAATCACACGAAACAAAGTTTTCTCTTTCTCTCTATATTATTGAGCGTATTTTGTGAGTATTTAGATACTTTGAGAGTTCTTTATTCAAGTCAAGTTTCATCAAAGATCACTTCCTGAGCCTTTCCTTAGGAAGCATCGATTCTTTGAGGTAAGGGATGTTATTTTCTTCTCAAATGATATTAATTCTTTAATATCATTTATCTTTGAAATATTGGTTGGAACTTTTTATCAAATTTGGAACTTTTTTCATGTCTGGGGTTCTTATTCATGAGTTCTTATTCACGAGTTACTATTCACGAGTTCTTATTCACGAGTACTATTCATACTAAGCGTGAAAATATTTTTTTGTGGAATTTCTATCTTTTGGTGTGAGAGTTCTTTTATTCACGATACTACGGCCCTTATTCACGTATCTGATACCTTTATTCACGAATACGACACTTTATTCATGAAAAATGAAAATTTTCTTTTAAATCGCCTAAAATATCTATTCGGATACTAGCTTTGATTGTATCCATGTTTTGATCATTCTTGAATTTTACACCAAGTATGATTATTTATGAAGTATTTTTGAACTCGGATTGTTTAAAGTACGAATCCATAATACTTGTCATTTTGTTTCTTTGGATTCGTTTCTTTAAAAGTATTTTTCATCATCCTCGGTCTTAAATGATGATAGTATTGAATATCTTTTATTCTGTAGTGCAAAGATGAATGATTTCGAAGAATATCTTTGGCCCAGTAGTGTAAAGATGAATGATTTTGAAGAATATCTTTGGCCTGTAGTAAAAGATGAACAGTGTTTAAATGAACACGATCGGGTGATGAATATCTTTGTCCTTTAGTGCAAAGATGAACAGTGTTTAAATGAACATGACCGATCGATGAATATCTTTGGCCTTTTAGTGCAAAGATGAACAGTGTTGAGATGAACACGACCGATTGATGAATATCTTTGGCAGAAGTGCAAAGATGAATATTTGATTTGAGATGAATATTGATTGATGTTACTGAGGATAAAATATTGATGATGGACCGTTAAATTCATAGATTATAGTAGATTTCATTCTCTACGTAACTCTTTCTATGAATTATTATTTCCATCGCGAATATTGATCTGAAACTTGTCTATTGTATTCTATCGATTTTTCCTCGTTGGAGACTAACGATAATTTGTTGTATATTATCTTAGTCATAATATTCTTCTTTGGGCTAGTTGAGCTCACCCTTTTCCTTGTTGTTCCATTTTTCTTCTCGGGAGGCGAGAATGTAAGCGAAGTACTTAGTGGGGTATGGAATGAAGGTTCTAGAGAGAGTTGTTTAGTAGTCCTCACCATTTTGTAAAATATTGTATCAATAAATGTGATGAGGATTTATTTGAGTATAGATATTATCTAGAAGATAATATTTGAATTTAAACATCACAGTATATATTGTCGTATTTCACACGACATTTGTATTATGAAGTTGTAGTTTGCTTCTTTGCACCATGTATTTGGCGACTCGGAATGGGTGTTGTGTATACCTATTTTGGGGGTGTCACAATACATATATATGTTGAGTATATGTCCACAAATTTTGAACCGTTAAAAATGAACGTATGATTTGTTATGAATTTTAAGAGGTGAATGGTTCAAAAATTATTGAAGTATCCGAATTTAGCATTTTGGTGGAAAATTCTAGAATTGAGTGGGCCCCACTTGTGGTTGGTGAAGAAATGTGCTGAATTTTATTTCAAATGTGGTGGGTGGGAATAGTAATTAGTGTAAAGCCATCAAAGTTGCAGTCAAGTCTCGCTAAAATTTTCCTATAAATAGAGGTCTAAGTTAGAATTGAAAATCACACCGTAAACATAAGTTTTCTCTTTTTCTCTAGATTATTGAGTGTATTTTGTGAGTATTTAGATACTTGGTGAGTTGATATTCATCAATGCAAGTTTCCTTCAAATTATATCCGATATCCAAATGGAAGGTCGCTTTTTTGAGGTAAGGGATAGTAAGGGATATTATTTTTTTTGTAATGATATTATTTCTTCAATATCATTATGCTAAAATGTTGATCCAAGTTTTTATCAAATTTGGAACTTTTTCATGCTCGGGGTTACTATTCATGGGTTACTTATTCACGAGTTACTATTCACGCTATTCAGTTACTATTTACTTAGTACTATTCATGAAGCGTGAAGATATTTTTTTGTGGAATTTTTATCTTTTGGTGTCGGAGTTACTATTCACGATACTAAAGACTATTCACGTGATACTGAAGACTATTCACTTAATACTTAAGACTATTCAATTAAAAATGAAAATTTTTCTTTTTCGCCTAAAATATCTATTCGGATACTAGCTTTGATTGTATCCATGTTTTGATCATTCTTGAATTTTACACCACTAGGATTATTTTGAGGTATTTTTGGATGTATAGATTAGGAGTTATGGATTTTATGAGAAAAGACTATTTTAAAAGTAACTATTTATAACTCCCTGCGGTTAACTCCAAAATTGATGAAATTTTTATTGAGAGTACATCTATATAATATCGTGTACTACTGTGAATTTCAAATTTTGGATAAAAGTACAATTTATGATAAATGTTTAAATATTCTATGGTTTTGGCCATATATGAAAAATAGTAAATGAATTTTTAAAATTTCGAGAAAAATATATGTTCAATATGGGACTATTTTATGCTAAATCCCGTAAAAGAAATATTTTAGAATCGATTTGGTATTTTTCATGAAAATGTTCTAGTTATGAGCAAATGAATTAAATATGTTATGTGAAGTAGAAAGAAAATTAGAAAATATGATTTTATGGTTTGAGAATCATATATGAGGTATATGCAGATTTTTGATGAGGGTTTTAGTTATTAGTGATGAAATTTTATGAGTTTGGCATTTTATGATGATTAAATGCATTAATTAGTAAAGTGTAAACAATTTAATTAAATTGTTTATAAGTTTGAGAAATGATTAAAATATTATTATAATATGAATAATATTAGATTATGAGATTTCTAAGTGATTTATAACATTTGGATTAAGGTGTTATAAATATGGATATGAATTTTATTATGAAACTTTATCTTTTCGTGTCGAGGTTACTTATATACATATATACGGGACTATGCATTTAATACGGGTACTATTCACAACAAATTGGTTTCTTTCTCCACCAAATTATCGTTGATTTATGAATCTTACTCTTGAAATTAAAACCATGTTTTGATTATATTATTTTTATATAACATTCTTATAACCCTAATGATGATATTTTTCTTTGACTTGAGTGTAAAGATGGGTAGATTATTGGTATGATCGTGACCATAGGTTCTCTTGGCCAAGAGTGCAAAAGTTGAATTGTTGGTCGGTATGATCATGACCATTGAATTTACAATTGAATATTTTTAACTTAAGTGCAAAGGTGAATCGATCAACATGGTTATAATTATTGTTATATAACTTCGAAATGATTATGTATTTCTTTGATATATGAATATCTTTGGCTCGTTGTGCAAAGATGACTGTTGTTGAATATCTTTAGCTTTGTAGTGCAAAGATGAATTATTGATGAATATCTTTGGCTCGTGAATGCAAAGATGACTGTTGTTGAATATCTTTAGCTTTGTAGTGCAAAAGATGAATTATTGATGAATATCTTTTGCTCGTAATGCAAAGATGACCGTTGTTGAATATCTTTAGCATCGTGTAATGAATTATTGATGAATATCTTTGGCTCGTAATGCAAAGATGACTGTTGTTGAATATCTTTTGCTTTGAGTGTAAAGATGAGCTGTTGATGAATATCTTTGATTCGTGGTGCAAAAGATGAATTTATTAGTATGATTATGAAGCAGAGGCGTGATTTGGTATAACCATGATATTTGATGTTTCGGGTAAAGATAGGTGATGAAAATTATCTTCGCCCCTGGATGAGAAGAGGAATTTAGAATCACAATTATGATTATGAGTTATTCATATGATTGTGGAAAGGAACCGCTGATTGATGTTACAGGATAAAATATTGTTGGTGGACTTTTAACGTGGAGAAGACAATAGACTTTATAGTCTATTTGACTCTTTTAATGGATTGCTTTCGTTCACCGCAACTATGGTTGAAAAGTTTTATCATCTACCATATGTTCTAAATCTACGATTCATTACCGATGAAGACTATTGATAATTTATTTATCTTTAGTCATAATATTCTTTATCGAAGCTAGTTGTGCTCACCCTTTTATTTCACAATTCCTTTCGTGTAATAAAAGTGTAATTTGGGTTGAGAAATGGGATAACAAGGGAATAGAACGGTGGTCTATAGTTGTTGAGGTTCTCCTAAAGAGTATGAAAATAATTTTATTGAGGGCTTTAGTGTGTCAGATTTTATACATCATTTAATAGTTATTTTGGTGAATTAAATAGGGTGAGGCGAACCCAACTTTGGAAGGGTGTTTTGTCACTATCATACAAGATATCTAATGACATACAAACTGTAAGACCCCGAAATTTTTTTAAATAAAAAGGAATTTCCTTTATTTATTATTTTGAAATAGTAAGGGTTGATTTGATTAATGTGGATAGTTAAGGGTTAAATACGCAAATATTTCAAAATAAGCAAGTGGTTATAAAATATTCATTGTTGTCGGGGAATATTCGTTTGGTCGTGGAATATTCGTACTGTCGGGGAATATTCGTACGACGGCGCAGCCATGTGTGGGCCCCATAACGGAAAGCGATTGGATGAGGAAAACGACAAAGTTTGGGTGGTTATAAATAACGGCGTAGTTGTTACCGTTAAGACTGTTGGAATACCCGGTGGTTAAAATACAGAATGTCTGGCGTGGTCGCACAAGAAGACATCAGCAGTATTGCATCAATTATTGATCCTTACGTAAGAAGGCACTACTAAATAATTGTTACAAAGAATTAATCGCTCAAAGATTTTATTTTATTGATTCAATAATTGATGCGTTGGTATTTTATATTATCATTGCTTCAATAATTGTCACCGCACAAGATTTCCCATTATCAAGCAATAATTCATATTATCTGAATAATATTATTAGATAACATTATTGGCAATGTCTAGAAAGTTCGCTCTAAGGAGAGGTTTGGTCACCTAATTGCGCTGCCAAGAAGAGGAGAGATCCTTATTGGAAAGCCCCTCTTTCCGGGAACAAATTCTGGTTCATAAATATGATTCTCGTAATATTTTGAATAATTAATTATTGATTCATATGATAAGGAAATATTTATTTTATATGAATATAAATGATGGATTTATTTATGTGGTTATTAATGAAGGAAGAAATGTTGAGGTGTTTTATCAAGATTTTATCGGATTGGAGGTATTAAAATTAAATCGGGAGTTTTGAGATATATTATGGGTTATAATTTTTAATCCGACCGCTGATTGTGGTAATTTTGGGTATGTTATACATACATAAGTTGAGTATATGTCCACAAATTTTGAACCGTTAAAAATGCACGAATGATTTGTTATGAATTTTAAGAGGTGTCTGATTCGGAAATTAGGGTTATAATTAATTTTGGTGGAAAATTCTAGAATTGAGTGGGCCCCACTTGTGGTTGGTGAAAAAATGTGCTGAATTTTATTTCAAATGTGGTGGGTGGCAATAGTAGCGAGTAAAGCCATCGTGTAGCAGTGTCAAGTCCGCTTGGTACGGCTAACATTTTCCTATAAATAGAGGGCTAAGTTAGAATTGAAAATCACACCGTAAACAAAGTTTCTCTCTTTCTCTCTATATTATTGAGCGTATTTTGTGAGTATTTAGATACTTTGAGAGTTCATTTCAAAGACAAGTTTCATTCAAAGATCACTTCCGACCTTTCCTTCCGAAAGATCGATTCTTTGAGGTAAGGGATATTATTTTTTCAGAATGATATTATTTCTTCAATATCATTATCTTTGAAATGTTGATCTCAAGTTTTTATCAAATTTGGAACTTTTCACGTATGCCGGGGTTACTATTCATGAGTTACTATTCACGAAGTTACTATTCATGAGTTACTATTCACGAGTTCTTATTCACGAGTACTATTCACGTAAGCGTGGAAATGTTTTTTGTGGAATTTCTATCTTTTGGTGCTCTGAGTTACTATTCACGATATTAAGATTATTCACGATATCTGACTATTCACGATATCGACACTATTCACCAAAAATAAAATTTCTTCTTTTTCGTCAAAATATCTATTCGGATACTAGCTCGATTGTATCCATGTTTTGATCATTCTTGAATTTTACACCACTATGATTATTTTTGAGGTATTGTTGGACATGGATAAAACAAAGTACTAATCCTTAATCCTTAATCCTTATCATTTTGTTTCAATTGGATTCGTTCTTTAAAAATATTTTCATCATCCTCGATCTTAAATGATGATATTATTGAATATCTTTGGCCCGTAGTAGTGCAAAGATGAATGAATTTCAAGAATATCTTTGGCACAGTAGTGCAAAGATGAATGAATTTCGAAGAATATCTTTAGCCTTTAGTGCAAAGATGAGCAGTGTTTAAATGAACATGACCGATCGATGAATATCTTTGGCACAGAGTAAAAGATGAGCGGTGTTTAAATGAACACGACCGATCGATGAATATCTTTGGCCTTTAGTGCAAAGATGATGCGCAGTGTTGAGATGAACATGACCGATTGATGAATATCTTTGGCTCAGTAGTCAAAAAAGATGAATATTTGATTTGAGATGAATATTGATTGATGTTACTGAGGATAAAATATTGATGATGGACCGTTAAATTCATAGATTATAGTAGATTTCATTCTCTACGTAACTCTTCTATGAATTATTATTTATTCACTGCGAATATTAATCTGAAACTTGTTGCCTATTGTATTTATCGATTTTTCCTCGTTGAGACTAACGATAATTTGTTGTATATTATCTTAGTCATATTATTCTTTACCTGGGCTAGTTGAGCTCACCTTTTCCTTGTTGTTCCATTTTTCTTCTCGAGGCGAGAATGTAGCGAAGTACTAGTCGGGGTATGGAATGAAGGTTCTAGAGAGTTATTTAGTAGTCCTCACCATTTTGTAAAATAATGTATCAATAATTATGATGGAGATTTATTTGCGTGTGGATATTGTCTAGAAGACAATATTATATTTAAACTCATAAGATATATTATCGTATTTCACACGACATTTGTATTATTGAAGTTGTAGTTTTTGCTTGCATCATGTATTTGGCGACTCGGAATGGGTGTTTGTGTATACCTATTTGGGGCGCTACACAAACTCGTGTTATCATAAGACATGGTTGTGCTTTCATCCACTCACGAAAGTATATTTACAAAGACTACCTATATAATCTTGGTGTTTGTTTGGAGTATAATACCAAATTGAGACATTGGAGATAATGATATGTCAAAAAGAAGACTCGCCATTGGGAAGAATATGATAGTAATCTTCTTGTTTTTCTTTAGGGGTCTATTCAATCAACCAAGGATAATTCTCGTACTATATGATATCTACCATAACCTAAAAGATGGCCTCCCATCTACGAAGGTTTTTTGAGCACTTCCCAAAGATTCTAATTTTTAAAACAATTTTTGACTATACCTTTATGAAAGGTCATTGTAACGTCTTCTGATTGGTATATATTCAGATCCAAACTCACAAAGATATGTGTTGTTGTATTTTGCACGACAATTGTTGTAATAAAGTTGTAGAATTGTTTTTTACATCTACGATTTTGATTTCGAGAATAGGTTGGATGGAATTGACCTATTTTTGGGGTTATTCTAAGAAATATGTCATTTGGTTCTCGTTTATGTGTAAACAGGTAATAACATACATGTATTTAATTCTTCAATATAATTTTTTTGCTAAATATATATTTTGTCTAACAAAATTATATATGTATTTTATTCTTCTAATATAAACAATCTAAATTCTAACTTTAAATTAAGTGCATCACCAACAAATTATTATCAAAATATTATGTTCGTTTAAAGATGTCTTATACTGTAAAACCATAATATTCCAAAAATAAATCAACAAAACGAGTAGAACTCTCTTTGCGAGATGGAGGAGATATATAGGTATCAATGGTACGTTTATATATTGAATGTGATCCCGTCTTAAACCACAAATTAAAGAACTGTGAAGAGACAATAAAGCTAAAAAAACATTTTAATTAAATGTTGATTAATTAATCTTATCTAATTAAGTAGTAGACAGAAAGTTAATTAACGATTAAATTACTGGATACCTTCTCCCTACCAAGAATACATATATTCTTGGTCTTCTTTAAATATTTTATATTTTTATTCCTGTACGTGGGATATATATAGGAGTCGATTTATAGGTCCAACTAAAACACTCATAATTTTGGTAAAGTATGGCCATTATCTTTTATGATTTAACACCAATTAGTCACCTCTTTTTGTTCATGGATTCGACATATACCACAAAAGTTTGTTCTGATTGATGATAGTTTAACCATATAGATAGTAGACCCCAAAAAGGAATAGCATCTTTGCACTTTCCATCTTTTGTGTATATATATATATATATATATATATATATATATATATATATATATATATATATATATATATATATATATATGTGTGTGTGTGTGTGTGTGTGTGTGTGTGTGTGTTTTGCATATACATTCATAAAATCAATATTATTGCATAATTTTAAGCAATAGTATTAATTTATATAGATAGATTCACTAATTAAACTGATACTGATTTTCAACGTTATGTAATCAAGATGAATTATATCCATGGAGTATCACAAATATATAGTTGTTGTTTTTTTTTCCTTATAATGAATTTGATAATTAACCAAATTATACATTCTCCAATTAAGCACGCACGCATAGTTATGTAATTGCAGATCTTTGTATACTATTTTTAGCTCACAGTACATAGTTTTATATATAGTTTCACATATGAATTTTATATGTTTTTCAGAGTCAATGTATAGTGGATTTATCACATTAATTATTAATTACATATATAGAATATATATTCATGTTTTATTGAATTTTGGTATATACTTTTTTTTACTGAAGTATGTCTTTATCATCAAAAGATTAATTGTAGCTAGTTTAGCTATCTGGCACAAGATTTTTCAAGATGTGTTTTTGAAAACTTCTCTGTGACAAAACCGTATCGCTTTAATAATAATATATATCTCTAAATTAAAGAAGCAACTTTTTCTCTTTATCTGTGTTTATCTAACAACTACTCCTCACACCATATTTGTAAAAGAAGTTCAAGCTAGTTAGTACTAATATATATATATATATATATATATATATACGAACTATACATAAAAAATTATGTACAAAAAATAAAATTCATGTATTGTTTATCAATAAAAATGTGTACAATTTTTAATTGTAGGTTACACACTCCCTCCATTCCAAACAATATAATATCAAAGTTAACTTTTAAAGGTCAACATTGACATTAAAATTAAAATTGACATGATTTATTTAAATTTTAAATCATTAGATCTCATAATTAATAATATTTTTAGATAATTTATAATTATTGTATTCACTCAAATTAAATAGATTCTTTAATTTGAAACTAAAAATGTTTCATATTGATTTTATAATATTGTAGTACAAATTATACATTATATTGCAGCATTAACAATATCATTCTCTATTTCTCCTTTCGTAAGATCAATGCAGAAAAGAATCCAATTCCAATATTGTTCACCTAAACTACTCCTATATAAGTATCAAAGGGCAGTAGAAGTAACTTCATTTATTGCAAAGTTAATTTGGAGTAAACCCTAATACAGACATATTTGGAACACCATGCATAATTATATTTTGGCGGTAGTTATTGTTGGAATAAATATACATTTAATAATATTTTTATAATTGTTGTAGCGATATTTATTGTTTTGACAATATTAATTACTTATATTGCTCTTTGTTTTCACAAAATGTTATATAGTATTTACTAATTGCTTTTAATTTTTCGACCAAATTACGATTGTGACAAATATATGTACATATAGATTGAATATGATTATATGATTATCAATTATAGTTATCTTCTTCATTTCAAATAAAATGGAATCTCCATTCTAACACACCCCATCATCATCTCTCTCATCATCATTATCACATTACAATACATTTTAAATTTGAATCATAAAAGAATCCTAATTCAAAATATATATTATTTTGATAAATATAGCAATTATAATTTCACTATATGTGAAGACTAAACCATTTAGTACTGAAGACTAAACCATTTAGTACTAACTAAAATAAATGTATATAAATTATATACAAATAAAAAAAACTAATTTAGACTTATTCGTTGAACTTTCCAAAAGCATCCAACGAATGGATATATAAATAGATGCTCAAATACTTGAGTCAACATATTTGAGGCTTGCTACTTTCTCACCCTTTTATCTAAAGAAAAATAATTCTCAAGGTAGGTGGGCATGAGTAGAGGGGGAAGCTATGGGGGAGGGCAGAGTTCTTTGGGCTACCTTTTTGGTTCTGATAATCAACAAGATACTGGCCCTCCGGCCTCCCCAACAGCTTGCATACCGCCATATGGTATCGATACTGCCACCGTCAAGCGACCGGAAAACCCTACCCCTCCACCTCCTTCTCCCAAGGATCAAAATATATCTAACAACTATCAGAGATCCGACGGCCAAAATTCAGGAAACTTCATCACAGTGAGTAATTATTTATTACATATTATAAAGTTCAAAAGTGATATTTATAATGAATATTTGCACCTTTTCAATGAAAATAAAATAGATCTTCAATTCATTTATTCATTTTATTTAATTTTCACATATATATATATATATATATATATATATATATATATATATTTCAGGGTCGTCCATCTACAAAGGTGAAATCAGTTCCTGATGGAGATTCATCTCTTGGCTATTTGTTTGGAGATAAGTGATCATGAGCCGTGACTAAATTATGAATTTCTCCTACTCAATTATTAAGTTATCTATCATTAATTATATATAATAGATTTGGGTTTGACCATATGAATAAGGGACTGAATTACTCCCAGCAGGTTATAGTACTTAATTGCAAGGATTATTCGATCTGCCATATGGATATCTATGAATATATATATATATATATATATATATACATATATGTATATATGATTTGTATAATTAAGGGGAATGATGAAGTATGTTTCATGATATATGCCAATTAGGTTAGGGTTTGTAAGGGTTTGCTATCTCTCTGTGTTTACTAGCTACTGCCTAAAGTAAGAAGGCAGTTTTCAATAATGTGAGTGAATACTCACATGCATAGATTATCTATATACATATATGATGGGGTATTTCTGTAATTCATATTTCATTACCAGGTGTTGGAGATAGAAATTATACTACTAATAAAGATTCTTATATTAGTTCATCTTGCTTACTCTTTGATTAATTATACTGCAACACTCTTTCGATTTTTTGTTAATTACCTTCTGTACTAATTGTCTAGAAAGAAAGAAGTTGAGAAAGAAAAAAAACAAGAAAGAAAAAAGGATGGAGAGAAAAAATCAAGTCCAATCTATCGAATTTATTTATTTTAATCAATGAGGTTGATAGAAAATTGCAGTAGAACTAGACTACCTAAGTTTGCTGCATATTTAGGTCATATATTTTTTATGCAAATATAATTCTTACAACTTTATATATACCTATTCTATTTATGAAACAAATCTGCAGATGATTTACACTCTTCTGGAGCATCCAAATAATTGAAGGATTACAAAGAATAAAATAATTTTAATAATATTCGTTCATGATCGAACTTTAAAATATAAAATGATGGTATCCATTGCTGAGAAAGGGACTATAACAAAATAAAAGCATTTGGCGCGCGTTTGAACTTCCATTGATCTGTAAAGTTGAGAAAGCCCATCAACCTGCCCGAAGACTTAGATATTTTCCATAATGATGCTGAAGCCTGTGAAATGAAGTAATTAAAAGGCATAAAACATGAACTTCTTTGTTTACCATGTATTAGTTTCATTCCAATAAACGGAATACACATGATCCACACACATATATATACATAAAAATGTATTTCTGGTTTTTGCAAGAGCATGCATATCTAGTTTGAGTAGTACGCATTAATTAACGATTGGTTAATTTTGAGAATTTCTTTCTTAAGTAGTTTCATCCTAGAGTAGTGGAGATCTTACTTGTAAACATATATATGACCAAATTAGGGTGCAGGGTGCCTAGCTAGCTACTTATTATGTGTGGTAAGAGATGCGTGTCATGTCTTCAGGTTAGATACCTTTCTTGTGAATGATCAGGTAAATAGCTAGCAATTTTTTTTTTTTTTTTTGCTTTTTTTGTGTTTTGTTTTTGTATAATGACTGATCAACGAAACGTCAACAGGAATGTCTGTCTTAGGCAGTGGCATAGCTAGGTACGTTGGGACGAGATATATGATAGCACTTGTATATTTGTTAGTAACATACATATATATATCTAGGAAGACCAGGCTAGGATTATAATATTGTCTTCTTTGTGAAGATCGTAGAATTAAACTAATGCATTAATCTTGTTATATATAGTACTATATCAAGAAGTTACATTTCTGTGCTGCTGTAAAAAGAAAGCCTTAATTTGATTAAGTTTTGGTTTTCGTGTTTTTGCATGCATGCAAGCTCCACCCCTGGCCAGTCAATGCTCCAATAAAAGCTTCGGGAACGATGGTGATGAGAACCAGCCAGCCGCCACATTAGGGTAGATCGACGGTGAAAAGCTTAGAATCACTAATATGGTGCCATACTGAATTGGCAATAGTGAAAACCTTTTATAGAAGAGCAAGTTCTTAGATATGTGGTGAAATATAATTAACCTAGCTAGCTCATTATGATAAATTAAAGTTTATATATATATATATATATATATATATATATATATATATATAGTAGCAATAATTAAATTATTTGCCAGAGAGATAAGACAATATATAGTACAAGGAAGGGATCCTTAAATATATAATATGTATATTTTCATGAACGGAGGCTTTGTTGACGTAGCATTTCACATCCTAGAGAGTTGTTGAAAATGTTGAATCAAATGCTAGCTGACTGATGGCACGCTATATATATATATATATATATATATATATATATATATATATATATTCAAAGAGTGTTGTAGGGAATTATGCTAAATATGTGTTTGTCATGTGATTAGGGTCAATCTACAGCAAGTTTTTATTCCGTGATTTTGTTGTGATTGTCAACATTTTCGTACAACTCTTTTTCTTTTGTCCCTTCTTCTTCTCTTTTTGGGAGCTTGTCAGCCCTAATTTATGAGTTTTTATGCTAGTACTGTTTCCACCACATGTTTCTTCATAATTTTACCAATTTTATTAGCTTTCTCTTACCACTTATTTTCTTATGACTGTATTTGTTTAAAATAAGATATCTCCGTACAGAAAACATGCATGTATCCCTCGCACCTTAAATTTGTGAAGCTTTATTTGATTTAATTTTACTCGGAAAAAGATTTAATTTTTTATACATAAAATCGATTATGTTTTTAATTTTACTCAAAAAGATTTGATTTTGTTAGATTCAATTATGAAATCAGCTAGAGAACAGAGAAATAGTATGAATCTGATAATTCTTCATATTACAATTACTTAAGAACAAAGCAGTACAAGTTCTTATATATTTATACTATCTGTAAACTAACTATAATACCGATCGAGTAAATTAACTATATAACTATATATAGTTTACAATTAATTAACTTTTAACCATGGTTAAAAGTTTGTTACTGATTCCATGCTAGCTGTGGCACTCCATTATTATATATGTGACACCAGCTCCGCTGTCATTGCTAATGCATTACTGATATTGGCTCTCATAACTGGGACTACGCACTCCACTGTGTGCGTGTGCATCATCATGTGAAACATAAATAGTGCATGTGCTGAGGCACTACTGTATATTGTGTGCTGATGTTGGTGCAGCAAGCTAGATTCGATTATGTTGGAAATGTACGGAACAATGTTCATTATATCACTCTGGAATATTATTACTTTCTACTGCATGCATGTTAGTGATGTTTCATCTAGGAAGCTGATGCATGTTTTCAACACAATTTTCATCTTTTCAACGTAAAAAGATACATGTACATGAGTACCTTGGCCTGATATATACATGCTTAATTTCTTTATGGGAGTAAAATTTTTATTTTTTTATTTCAAAATGTTGATGATAATTAATTTTCGATCAATTCATAGACCCGAACTATGAAGCTAATTGTTAAATCTCAAAGCAGTTGGGATCAACTATTCATTTGCATAAGAAATTAAGCCATATATTTAAAAAAACTCGTTCATGCAGTGTGAATTATATATTTATGAAACAACTGATCGAGGGGTTATGATGTTAAATGCTTAATATATATATTAGCATTATTATTTAATAACAACTTGACAAGCCAAGCGACAAGTATATTTATATTATGACTGACATATTACCCAAATCTCCCTTCTTTATATGTTTTTCTTCTAAATAGTCTCCCTTCGTACTCTTCTTCTTCCTTTTGATTTTGGACATGCCCAAATAACTAAAAAATTCAATATGATATGGAGTATTATTGACTACCAATTGAGCGACATTTTAGCTGGTTACGAAAGGATACATTGAAAAACTTAACTTTTGTTCATTTGAGTCGTTTTAGAAATATCAAAATTTATGACCAAAAAGACATGAAAATAAAAATAAAAAATTAGGCTATTGATCGAGTCACCAAACTTGAATTGTTGAGTAGACTCAGGACTAACTAAAATGACTCCGTATTTATCTTGTTATATTTTGGCATAGATAGATAGATTTGGCAAAATGGATTGTTGTCTTATAGCATAAATTTCGGATGGAATGGGGTATTTTTGGTATAATTGTTCTCATCTTGCGGGTAGACTGGTCGAAATAGAAGAATTAGTTGAGTACAAGGTTGCTAAAGCCTCGCTTCCGGAAAAAAAACTTTGACCTTGAAGTAGAAGTTAAGCAACCTAACATGAAGGA
Source organism: Panax quinquefolius (assembly GCA_020205615.1). Lineage (NCBI taxonomy): Eukaryota > Viridiplantae > Streptophyta > Magnoliopsida > Apiales > Araliaceae > Panax > Panax quinquefolius. The sequence continues at coordinate 103,832,909 of CM035174.1, read as the reverse complement.
AAAAGAAAAGCCAATTTTTTCATTTATTTTCGGTGGACTTGAGCATATATTGTATGTTTGTTTTTTCTGTTAAACTATCTTTGAAGCAGAAAAATGTTGGGGCAAAAAAAGAAGAAAAGAAACATTTTTTGTTAATAAAAAAAATGAAATTCGTTCTAAATTCTATTGAAATGGCTGCAACCACCGGATTGGGATCATCTTTTTGGTGCAGGCAGAAAACTAAATCTGAATTACACCAAAATTTGGGTTAAAAATGCATAACGCCAAGTCGCCAACTTAGATGATAAAATATATTGTACTTAATTCCTTGTTCCGAAATATATGATTAAATTTGACCTTTTAAATTATTAATTATTTTAATTTTAAATAATTAATACAATGATGAAATAATAAAGTATCTACAAAAATCTAAAAAGTTAAAAATAATATCTTTAAAAATTAAATTGATCACATCAATTATATTAATTATGAATTAAGTTAAAAATATCTTAAGGAGATTTTAAAATATTAAAATTAATCTAATATTTCGGAAGAAGTGAGTGAGAACGTATTTATTTGGTAATTTGACTAGATGTGAATGTAGTAGCACTCAAGTGTAGAGCATTCAGAAAAATTAAAAGCAAAACTTCGATCATAAGTGAAACCACTAACATAGAATAGAATAGTTGCTCAAACTTGTACATACATACATATATACATATAGTGGATTGCTCACTCACCCAATTAAGCATTAATTGTCTCCTGTATGCTTCTACGATTGTGCTTCTTAGAGTTGGCACATAACGTACGTACAAGTTGTAATAGCTTCTACCCCAACATCTCTGGATCTAATTAACCGAATATGTATGATTCCTGAATCATGAAAACAAGAATATTGGGAGATAAAGTAGTTCTAAATATATATATATATATATATATATATATATACGAGTTTGATAGCCCATGGCTCGAGCACGGGCTAAGTTTATATAACTTTTTTTTACAAAATTTTAATAATTTTTTATTGATATATATATTTATCAATTTTTATTGACATAATTCATATAGTGTTGAAGATAATTTGTATGTGTATCATATTTACAATGAGATAAATTAACTTTTTGGTACTGTGTCTTTAGTACATGGACTTATGACTTACATTTTGCATGCAAAGTGAAAAAAATTTAACCTGGTGATTGTCTTTCTGAAAAAATGTTATTAATTCGTTAAATATTAGGGACACGACTTACAATTTTGTAACCGAAATGAAAAAAATTCTAACCTGGTGATTCTTTCGAAAAATATTACATCAGATTAAACATTAGGGTTTCATCTTTATTCTGTTTTGAAAATTAAGGTTCTCTTCTTCTGTCATTCTTCTTCTCTCATTCTTCTTGTCTCGATTCTCCATTGATTACTAGTTCCCATATATTTATTAAAGGGTTTTCAGTGTTTAATTGAAAGGATGAGCTCGTCTTGGAGTGGAATCGTAAATGAAATCGGAGAAGAAGATTGTAATTCATGCAACATAAATGAATGGATTACACCAGAGTTCTCAAGTCGGTGTCACTGTGGAGCAATGGTGCGAATGTGGGAGGCAAGAAAAGATGAAACAAAACATCGAGGATCTTCTTCGCGTCGACTTCGCTTCTCTCTCTGTATGTTTGTCTCTCTCGTTAGATCAATTTTAACAATTATTTAAAAATTGGAAAGTACAAGCACCACATTATAAAATTTTTTAAGTACAATCACTAGTTTGTAACTTTTTTCACTTCGGGTACCAAATTGTAAGTCATGTCCCTAATGTTTAACGGAGTGTAAAATTTTTCGAGTACAGTCACCATTTTATAACTTTTTTCACTTCAGGTACCAAATTGTAAATCGTGTCCCAATACAGATACCAAAAGTTGATTTATCCCTTTTTATAATTGTATAGTACATTAAAAAGAAATAAATAAGTAAGTTGATATTAATATTTTTTATGATTTTTTTATTATGAGATTCATGCATTCATGTATGTATAGATATGAAATATAATTATATTTATTGTATTTGAGCATGTATTAATATTATTGTATAATTTGTATTTAAAATTATAAGTTAATGACCAAATTGCTTTTAAAATGACTTACCAAATTAATTTGAATAAGATTTTCAATTGTCTTGTTATATAGAAGTATAAAAGAGAGAACTAGTTTTGTCAAATTTAATTACTAAATTTATTGATGGTATTTTTTTTATTCCTTTATTAATCAATTAACTTACAATATTTTAAGGTGTTCAACGTAGTTAAGTTGATTGTCATTTTATTAAATTTTGATTATACTGATAACATGTGTAATGCAAAACACGTTTACTATTGATAATATATGTGTGTGTCATTTGGCATTTGATATTATAATTTGAACATTGAACATGAAATTAAAGAGTTGTATATATATTAAAATCATTGTATATGTTTTTAATATCTACCCTTGAAAAAGTCTACTTCTATATATTCATCTAAGGATATATCTTTCACTACAATACTATAATAATACAACAAATGATATGAAAATTTTAATATAATTATGAATATGACATATATTGTATAAAATGACTCAATTAATTTGGATAAGATCTATTATCTATATTTACCTTGTTATGTATAGTACTAATAAATTGGGATCTCCGTTACTTTTTTTTTTTGAAAAGGGGATCTCCATTACTTGAAACCCATGTGTAATGTTTTGGCCATAAGTAGGGAGGGAGGAATTTATGGATTCTCCGACCATAAACAGATCTTCTGCTATAAACCTACTATATAAGGGAATAATTAAATAACTAATTAATTTGAGAGGTGGTCTATATATATATATATATATATATATTTCTTTAGCCAAAGGTAAAGTTGGTCTTTTCTTTTGTTTATGGGGCATGTTATTTTTGTCTTCTGAGAAAATAATAAAGTATGCTATGATAAAATATACATGGCCCAATCTTTTATCACCCGTGAGTGAGAGAATATTGAAGAGATCATGGGGGAAATGGCGAGCAAGCTCGATCTGGCAAAAGCAGGCAACCCCACCTGCCCACTACATTCCAATTCATTCTCAACCAAGAATACTAGTTATACCATGGCACGGGGGAGATCTGATAGCATGGTAGCAACAATTAAAATTCTATACACTTATATAACGAAATAAGATAAATTTTACTTTTAGTTGATAATAAGATTGTAACACATCATGCATCAATAAAATACTCTTTGTTTATACATTTTTCTCTTTTATTTTTTAAAAAATAAATATATATGTCTAACTTTAGAACGAAAAGACTATTTGTAACCTGTCAATCGAGTTTTGTGAGTCGAGTTTAAGGTTATTCAAACTTAGTTCAATTTAAAATTATGAGGCTCGAATCCAAGAAATAGCATATTCGGGCTATGTTAAATTTGTCCAAACTTGGCTCAAATAATATCACAAATTTCAATTTTTTTTTGGATTAAACTCATATTAAAATATACTCCCTCTGTCTTTAAAAAGATGTCTCTAAGTATAAATTTTACACAAATTAAAAAATCTAAAAGAGTAGAGAGGGTATAAAATAAGTACTAATTTTGTTCATAATAAACTCCATAAAAATATACTAATAAATTTTTGTTTGTTTTAAACTTAATGAAGTCCATCTATTTTAATATAATAAACTATTTCCTCTCTGTTGTCAGAGGGATGTCCGCCAGACTCCAAAGGGAAGCAATGAAAGGGGTCGGTTTATTATGTAGCCAATCACTGTCCTCTCATTATATAAAAATGGCTATGTAAAAAATTAAAAATGTGTAACTATTTTAAACCATAATTTACTCCTTAAATCATGTGACTGTCTATTCTCCATGTCATTTTTCAACCACAATTTTGCTCAACCAAATTAGTAAGCATCACAAAAAGTGATACATTTTATTTTTCGTTTATTCTAGAAGGAAGTTCAGTTTTATTTTACCATTACTGATTTAACTGTTATTTCTAACATTTACCGAATTACTTAAAAAGGTAAATTTAAAAACATAAAATTATCTTTAGGAGTGATCGATGGTTTTAAAAAAGGTATTATATTATATTATATGCATGCTGGTAACAAACAAATTCTGCAGCCTATATAACTATAAGCCTCTGGCCTCTGCAAGAAACTAGATCCCAACTGCCAGACCTGCTTTTCCTTCAAATGGAGATATCAACAATTCCAAGAAGAATTCAAGTAAGTCCCCATCTTCCATTTAGCCCTCTGGCTATATATTTCTGTCTCAAGATATATAATTAATTAAAATATTTTTGATATTGATCAGATACTAGTAGTTTTAGTTGTTGGTGGTGCTGTGTTTGGAAATGTTAATGGGCGCAAAATTAGTCATCATGCTTCTTCTTCTTCTTCTTCTTCTTCTTCACATGAATCACACTGCTTTGAGTACGCGGCGATAAGTTGCAGAGCTCACAGTGCCTCATTAACGGATTTTGGAGGCGTAGGCGACGGAATAACGTCGAATACAAAGGCTTTTCAGGCAGCAATTGATCATCTCAGTCAATTTGAATCACAAGGTGGATCACAACTTTTTGTACCTCCTGGAAAATGGTTAACTTCTAGCTTCAACCTTACCAGTCGTTTCACTCTTTATATCCACAAAGACGCTGTCCTTCTTGCTTCCCAGGTTTGATTCATTTTTTCTCTCATGGATGAATATTCTTCTAATTGATATTATCTTGGAATTGACTTAAATTGAAATGGGTCATCCATCTATTTTCTGTTTGAATATGGTTGGAGCATGCTTCTGATCAAGGATGAGTAATTGAAAAGAAAAGGGGAGTGTAATGGTTCAATTATTTAACAAGACAAATATGGGTTATGCGCCTTCAAACCAAATGGTTATGAGTCCAATATAGGTTAATTTATTTTTTAGATTTCAAACTTACTATTACATGTCGGAAAAAATGTAAGTGCAGTACACAGTCGCCTATGGCGACGGTTTTTTGGACTAAAACGACGATTAATCAGTCGCTATAGTTATTCTGGTCTATGACACCCGTTGCTATAGTCCAAAAAAAAACGTCGCCACAATAAAATATATTACTTAATATATTAATTTTTTATCTACATTTAACTTATTTCTCTAATTTTTTTATACATTCTTTCTTTATCTCTCTAAATTTATACATCCATTTTCTTATATTTTCTCTCTCTAAAATTTCTACCCTCCCTTAAAAGTTACTCTATATACTTTATCACCCCCTCCCTGAAAAACCGAAATGGGCTACTATGATTAAAGAACTAATTAAGAAACATTTGATTTGGCTGGATTTTATACCATCAATGGAACTGTAAGTCCTGACATAAAATAAGTTGGATAAATTTAGTTGAACTATATTTCTTTTTGTCAGAATATTATTTTCGGAATAAACTGAATAGTCCAATTTAATGTTTGATTTGAAAAAATAATTCAAATTAACATTAAACTATACAACAAATGATGAAGGTTCCGTTCCACCATACCCAGAAGGTCCCATTAAACACCTCTTCCAAAATAATAAATTGAGACGTTTTAAATACAAAATTAGCTTGATTATTTAAGTATTCAAAATAATAAATTCTATAATTATTGGTACTTTTACGTAGTTTACAATACTTATAATTATATTGAATTAAATTAAATAAATTTATATTAATTGTGAATATTAAAGTATTATAGATTGACTTTAAAAAACTAAATGTCTCTTAAGTTTTAGAAACGGATACAATTGAGTTGTACAAAACGTTACTAAAATATTATTCCGCTTTGAAGTATAAAATTAATAGTTATTTTTTAAAATCAATTTAAGATATTTTAAAACTCAAAATAACATAATAATAAAAATTTTGTTCAAGAATAATTTTTAAAAAAACATAAGAGGATAAAATAATCAGGAACACATTTTGCTTTTGTTCCTTTTTTTTTAGTAATCATGAACACATTTTGCTTTTTTTTTTTTTTTTTAAGAAATAAGGAAAATGAAAACAAATTGGAAGCAGGTAAGCTGTTAAAATCTGGCGAAAGCTTTAGGGAGAGCAAGCAGGTGAACGGCACTTCCATGACAATTTACAAAGTAACTGATACATAATAAAGTGGGTGGATAACTAATTTGAGCCTAGTTTTCTTCTCTAAAATATGGGTCCAGATTTTATTCAACTTAAATAATAGTAAAAAATAGTTCATCAACCCAAATGGTTTTAATTAATATGTATTGTCAGGTCAAGTCTATATAAGTAGTCTAAATTTAAGCGGTTAAGATTAGCAAGGTAAAAGTTATGTTGTTAGAGCAATAAGTATGGCTTACAAGGTAGCTAAAACAATAGAAAATTGTATGGTACCTAACATATATTGGGACCAAAACTGGTGGTTGCTGCTGTTGAACGAACATGAATGAGTGGGAGGGACTTGTTAGACTTTAAAGACCACAGATTGAGGCATTAACCATGGAAAAGTGGGGGTAGGTAAATTTTGTATGTGAAAATTGACTTTTCCATTTGTGAAAACCTTTGATTTTCTGGTCGATTTATTTCAGGCTCTATATCCTTAATTATGTACCCAAAAAAGGGTCTTGCTTTCTTTTAGAACAGAGGAAATATATAGAGAAAGTGGTTGGATGATATGATGTCCTAATAAGAGCATTCAAACTAAAGACAAGTATGATTAAATCATGCATGACTATGGAATACGAACACTTATAAATATGCAAAGAGTTTATCATTAAAATGAGTACACTAATGTAATAAAAATTTATGCATCTCTATACTGGTCTAGGATGAGAGCGAGTGGGCGGTAATTGATCCGCTGCCATCATATGGTCGCGGAAGGGATACAGCAGGAGGAAGATATATCAGTCTTATCTTTGGAACCAATCTCACTGATGTTGTTATAACAGGTACCAGAGTAGCAAATATACGTTCCAAGTTAATTTGTTTTTGAAGCATAGTCTAGTTGATTATATCAACTCTTTTGCCATTTCATTTTTCAGGAGACAATGGAACCATTGATGGTCAAGGCGAGGTCTGGTGGGATAAATTCCACAAGGGAGACCTTCAGTACACGCGGCCTTACCTTATAGAAATTATGTACTCTGAAAACATCCAAATCTCCAATCTTACATTGCTTAATTCCCCGTCCTGGAATGTTCATCCTATTTATAGCAGGTTCAATATCCATATTAATTAATCAGTTTTTTTTATATACTGAAGAAGAATGGTGTTAACAAACGCACTAATATTTTGTTTCATTGTTTTATTTTGTGCAGAAATATTATTGTTCAAGGCATTACGATTCTTGCACCTGTCAGATCCCCTAACACTGATGGGATCAACCCTGGTAAGCTGTTATATTCCTTAATTAGCTCTCTTTTATGTACATATGTAGCACACAAATCAATGGCCTTCTGTTTCTTTGTGGTCTTTCAGACTCTTGCATTAATACTCGAATTGAAGACTGTTACATTGTCTCTGGAGACGATTGCATTGCTGTCAAGAGTGGTTGGGATGAGTATGGAATAGCATTTGGAATGCCAACCAAACAGCTAGTAATCAGACGGCTCACCTGCATTTCTCCCACCAGTGCAGTGATTGCATTGGGCAGCGAGATGTCTGGTGGAATTCAGGATGTCAGGGCCGAAGACATTCTAGCCATCAATTCAGAGTCCGGTGTAAGGATCAAGACTGCTGTCGGAAGAGGAGGGTATGTAAAAGATATATACGTTAGAGGAATGGTTTTGAAAACCATGAAGTGGGCTTTTTGGATGACAGGAGATTATGGCTCACACCCTGATAATAATTTCGACCCTAATGCACTTCCTGAGATCAAAAATATCAATTACCGTGATGTTGTTGCTGAGAATGTGACAATGGCAGCTAAGCTTGACGGAATTTCAGGTGATCCGTTTACTGGAATTTGCATATCTAACGTGACCATTGAAATGGCAAAGTCGTCGAAGAAACTTGCTTGGAATTGTACCGACATTGAAGGGGTTTCAAGTTCTGTGACTCCTCCGCCTTGTGCTCTATTGCCGGATCAAGGACAAGAGAGCATCTCAGCATGTAATTTTCCAACAGAGAGCCTGCCAATTGAGAATGTTGAAATACAAATGTGTTCTTACAGAATTGAGCAAGCCTGAGAGGGAAACTTATTCTTGGAACCTGTTACCTTGATGATTATATTAGCAGTAATCGTATGCATAGATTGTCCAAAAAAAAGGCATAGAATGTCAAAAGTTTATAAGATAAATTGATTCAAGGTATTAAAGTTTGTTTATAATAGCCGGTTCTTATTTAGATGGCATATCAAAGTTGCAGAACGGTTTGCATATCCATTAGTACTCGAAATTTTGCAAATGAAAGTTATTAAAGTTCAATCTATAACAAACAAGACATATTCATAGATAGAAACATATTGCTAGGTGTTCTTGTGAACATGATGAGCAATGAAAGAAAAATGTTTAATAACTTTAGTGAGTGTTAAAAAAAAATCCAAAAAGTTTCACATCTGTAATCATGCACCCGAACTTGAACTTTACAAAATAATAATTTGATGTTTATATATTGTCCACTTTCAAATAAGAAGAAAAAGGGCAAAAGTATATGGGCGAATTCTCACATTGACCTCTGAGGTGCATCCTTATCTAAAACATATTAAAGTGGAATTAAAGTGGAGGTGAACATGGTACATATTTGATATCTCAAATGGATAATAAAACTCGAACAAAGAATCTGGATATCAAAATAGCAAGACAAACAATAATCTAGATATAACCACAATCCATCATAAATTTGAAACAGTGGCTCCGTCTCTGGGGTCTGGAAGCATAAACTTGTTGATTAATCAAAGCTCGGCATAACCCAAACTGGGGGACAAATTAGACTGAAGGATTGTCCCTTAAAATGTGGCTTGAAGCTTCCATCTTCCATATTGTAGATACCCATGTCCTTGTCTCCCCCGAGACCTGGATCGTAGCCCGTAGGCTAGGATATTAAGTATCATCTGTCAAATATGCATGTGTGGTTCCCTTTGATTATCTAGGGGAAACCGAATCACTATGTCCGACAAAAATTGCTCTATCCCCCAAGTACTTGGTTTCTACCCAACTCTTGTCAACTTTATATGCCACAAGGAATATTAATGCAAAGGCTTACCGTACGTATGACCCTGCAGACAGGCATTCTTTCTGATGACATAGTATTCATTCTCACTTCTGGAGTTGTTTCGATCACTGTTTTGGACTAATAGTAGTAAAGATAATCATGTCAGTTCTCTCAGTTTGTAAGAGAAAGAAATTGAAAATTATCTATAACATCGATCTCCTGCTGAAATGTTGTTAACACTTGCAAGGCATTCATTTTGTCCGTCCACTGGTGCAACTAACAAGTGCCAAGTGGTATATATCTCTATCATCGTAGCCTAGAAAGGTAGGTCGATCGTATCATTCAGCAAGCAAAAGAAGAAAATGAAATTACAAGACTTGTACTTCCAAGTAAAGATTAGGATCAAACAACACAACGGCCTTCTTGTACATCGAGATATTGAGTTCGCTTGAAAACGGCACCGAAATCTTTCTTACTACTATAGTATGACACTATCGATCTTATGTCATACCAACAAAATTAAGAATCAATGGAAGGAATTCTATAAGTTCTTTTAAGGAAATTAATAATACATCTCTGTGCACACCAACAAAAGACATTTATTTATGTATTTTTACAATTATAGTTTAACACATTAATCGTACATATACACCATTGTAAGACGTCATTTAAATAAGAATCATTTTGTTTAATATAAACATTTCATTAATAATATTCATATATCTAGCATCGCTATTGGATGCCTATTACGGTGTATAAACTTTAAATAAAAAGACTTAAATTTATTTTTATCATCCGACAAAATCATCTGTGTATCACACAGAATGCAGTCTTCTCAGCTGCATACTCTTGGCTCTCCGTCCCCTGTCGATATCGGAATCTTGAAAACCCAAACTTCAAAGATTGAGATAAGGAATACCACTGTAAAACTGTGGCCTTCTTTGGCTTGTGAAGATGTCTTCTCCAATATAGCAACTTCACTTCATACCAGCATAGACAAACGCAACCCAGAACTGGGATTTTGCATTCATGCTAAGATACTGAAATCAGGGGTTGGTTCCAGTATTTATGTTGGAAATTCCCTTTTAAATATGTATGTTAAATGTAGGCAGTTTGAAGATGCAGTTAGGCTGTTTGAGGAAATGCCTAACAGAACTGTTGTATCCTGGACATCGATGATTTCGGGTTATTGCCAGAAGGAATTGGCCGATAATGCGATATCTTTGTTCAGGAAGATGTTGGAGGCCTTGCAGCCCAATGAATATACTCTTGCAGTGATGCTACAGGCTTGTGGGCTGAAGCGTGATCATAGATCGGTTCAAGAGATCCACTCTTATGTCATTAAATATGGGTTCACCTCGGACAATTTTTTACTTAATTCTTTGATAGATGCTTATGCAGAATCTGGGAAATTGGGGATTGCTGAAAAGCTTTTAGGGACATTGTTTAGTAGCAGAGATGTGGTTTCATGGACTTCACTTATTTCTGGCTGTGTTCGCAATGGAATGGAAGAGCGGGCACTTCTATTATTCTCCAGGATGCAGGAAGATGGCATTATGCCAAATGAAGTTACAATTTTAAGCATTTTACAAGCTTGCTCGAGAATGAGTAATTGGAAATATTTCAGATGGATTCATGGATTAATTATGAAAGCAGAATGGTGTACAAACTCTCTTGTGATGAATTCTCTTGTTGAAATGTACTCCACCAATGGCTACTTTAAAGAAGGTAGAAAGATCTTTTGCAACTTATGTTTTTGTGGTGAAGGTTTATATCTTAGGCCAGAGACCATGGCTAACCTTCTGCATGAGTGTAGAGACTCTGGATTCTTGAAGCTCGGGGAAGAGATTCATGGATATTTAATAAAGCACGGATTTTTCCCTTGTACAGTTCTCGAAAATTCTCTAATTGGCATGTATGGAGAAAAGGAAAGAGTAGATTCTGCACTCCAACTTTTCATGAGAACGAGGAGTAAAGATGTGATTTCATGGAATAGCATGCTTACATGCCTAGTCAAGAACGAACACTTTAGTGAAGCTTTAGATCTTCTTAGTGAGATTCACATCAATGGTTCAAGAGATGAGATTTTTCCAGATTTTGTTATGATGCTTATGTCAATCCAAGCCTGTTCGAATTTGTCATCTTTGCACCTCGGTCAAATTATTCATGGTTACTTGACTCGAACAGGCCTAGGTTGTGATATTTTTGTCCAAAATTCCTTGATTGACTTCTATGCAAAGTCGGGTAGGTTGGATTTTTCTAGAAAGATCTTTGATGAGATGAGTCAAAAAGATCTGGGATCCTGGAATTCAATGATTGCAGCATATGGAATGAACGGGAATGGAACCTCTGCTTTAACGATTTACTCTGAACTGAAAGAATCAAGGGCCTATCAGCCAAATGAAATCACATTTGTTAACATTCTATCTGCCTGTGCCCATGCAGGATTAGTTAAGGTTGGTTTTGATATTTTCAACCAGATGGATAACTACGATGTTGAACCAAGCATGGAACATTTTGCTTGCATGGTGGATCTCTTAGGGAGATCAGGGAAACTTGAGGAGGCACAAGATTTCATAGAGAAGATGCCACTGAAGGCAGGCTCGGATGTGTGGGGGGCCCTGTTGGGTGCTTGTTCACTTTTTGGTAATGTTGCGATAGCTGAAAGAGCAGGAAAGACTCTTTCTGTCTTGGAACCGAAGAGCAAGATTTGGAGAGTTGCATTATCAAATATTTACGCGAATGCTGGTAGATGGGAGGATGTAGCAAATCTCAGAGCAGAAATGAGGAGATCGGAAGAGCTGCAAAAGGAAGGAGGATGGAGTAGTGTGGAGGTAAAAGGAGCTGTGTTCAGTTTTATGGTAGGTGACATTAGGCATCCCCAGACTACAGTGATCTACAAGGTTTTGAATGGACTACATGAGCATATGAGAAATGATGTCATGCTAGAGCTTGGAGTCTCTTGAAAAACTTGCCAGTAGTCTAGAAACTGGAATAAATATCAGCCACTGACAATTTAGAAGACTATTGTGGAGTCGTCCCGAAGCTCAAGTATTCCCTCTTGTGGAGTCGTCTTAACGTAGCCAAAAGCCCAAGTAACAACTACTCCTTATAGTACAAATGGAGATAATGAAGTACATATTTAAGTAGGGGCCTGCCATTTCTGTTTTCAGAGTAGTTCAGATCCTTGTTTGAGTTAGCAAGGGTTGACATAATTCGTTGGCACATCTTTAGGAGAGCTCTACGTTTCTTGTAACTTGCACATATGGTATTGTTGTCGTTCAAGATACACATGGTAGTTTAGGACGAAAACTAAACCGTGTCAAAGTAGCAGATGCAGTAATGTATAACAAACTACAATAACTATCAGGTTGTAATTATTGCTGAAATGGCATGGAAGTTCTAGCTGTTTCCTAAGACGAGTAATTCTGCTGCTAGATGGATTAGTAATTTAGATCAACCTTCGCAGAAATTAACCTTGATGTCTCTGAAGACGTTGTTACCTCAAGTCTGGATTTTGGGATTCAATTTTTGCATCTGATAGACAACAACTGTTAGACATATAACGTCCTAGCAAGATAAACATCTATGCTTCTTTACAATGTTAGATTATGTTTTACCATCACATTTGTTGAACCAATGGTCACTATATCCGCCATTCATAATAAGCAATAACCTATACAATACCAGAAATCACAAAATCCAAGAGCTCGCATTTAACTTCAAGATAATTCAATTATGTAATAAAACAAACGAGCTTGATTGCTGATATCATAAAGAAAGTGCAAGAGCCTTGAGCATTCATATGATAATTGGTTAAACCATCCATATGAAAGAAAAACCAAAAACTAATGATTCTGTCATTAATTCGTCATATTTCAAATACAATAATAAATTATATCTCTACCACCACAAAACCATAAGAGACCACACTAGTTGGAACTGCTTTCGAAACACAACATATCTGCTCAAAGCCTAGAACTATTACACGTTACCCATCAATATTTGGAGTTTACAAAGCAATGAAGCAGCATCTTAAGGAAGATCAGAGCTAGTAGCCCCCGCACCATATCCACCAGATCCACGACCAAAACCACTCCTTTCACCAGGTCCCTGTATGAGTGGAATAGAAACACAAGATATATAAAAGTAAGTAGATTAATAGTTGATATCCTTGCATTAATATTTGCAAAGCATATTTTCATTAATAAGAAAAACATTATATCCAGCCAAGAATTGGTAATAGAACCATGGGAAATTTAGATACTTGTTAGCGTTTTTTCTTTAGTCTAGATAACCTAAAGCGTCACCAAGACTCTCATTAGTCTAGCATGTTCAATCATCCAGTTAAGAAAATAGACATTTCTACTCAATTCACAAAGTAGACATATCTATTGAATCCATAGTGCTCTACCATCATGTTTCATAATTTCACAATATCATTCTAACCCAATCTACATTATTTGCCAATTACACTAATGTTTTAAGATTCCAACATCGCACAACTTGTGATTCATTCAAAAAATATCATGAGAAAGAACACGAGGGAGAGATTACCCTAAAAGAAGGCTGGTAATCAGCAGGAGCTCCACCCTTGTCTCCACCAAACTCACCAGGTGGTCCACCTCGGGGCCCTCCACGATAACCATCCCGATCACCAAATCGTGGTCTTTCACCATCAAACCTTGATGGACCACTGTTCACAATCATCAACATAAAACACAATTCACATTACACAAAAGAGCATAGAATTACCGACCCAAAAATGAGAACATATAATCCATTTGCCTCAAATTAGAGTACACAATTTATAAGTCAAAACTTTATATCAAAACCATCCTCTATATAAACTAGTATTTACCACCACAGCCACATATTATCTAAAAAGATAATCAATTGCACAAATTGAACAGTTGAGATTTTAACTCATACATTGTGGTAAAGACGTAATTTTGAACAACACAACAAAAAATTATGCAAGTAGAATATCAATTAGTAAACTTTCAAAGGGAAAATACAGGACATATTGCTTTCAATAAATATTTTCAGAAGAACATATGGACATCACTCAAAGATTGGAACAAAGGGATTCCAAACAAATGGTAAAAGCAAGCACATATACAAATAGACAGAGAGGGAGAGAATTACCGGGGCGATCGTCCGGCGGGCCGCCCATGGGGCGACCGAGAGGCTTGGCAGATTTCTTCAAAGTAGCAGGGACAATATCGGAAGGCAAATTAAGGTAAGTGCGAAGAAATTCGATGCCGTCATTGGTAAGGTACCAGTAGTAATGCATCCAAGCAAAAGTCTCACGGACATATTCCTTGGATTTGAAGCTCTGCATCAGCTTTATCACCTGCAGATTCGGCACATTTATATCTGGATGCTGCGCCAAGTTGTAATCTTTCTTTGCGTAGCATACTCCCTCCTGGAATATGTATTTCGAGATCTCCCTCCGATTCTTCTCTGGAATAATCTGGAGCAGAGCAAATGTTTAAATTACAAAAACTCAGATTTATCATAGAGAGATACTGCAGATATAAAATAAAGATGGAGATGTAGACCATGATTGGATTTCCGGCGAGAGATGATTCTTTCTCATTTAAACTTCCTTCTTCTTTTCTTAAACCAACTCTTTTCTCTAGTTGGTCTCACCGATCTCAATACTACAATCAATTTCTAAAACAATATATTTGCAATAAAGCATAAAATGAAACACACTGACTTGGCTTAGATTGGGTGTTTCAGAAACCCTAAAACCTACGGACATGGGGATGGAGGGGTTTATATAATATAAATAAATGGAGAGAGAAAAAGCGAGATTAAAAAATGTTAGAAGCTAAATGATATTTTATCTTTGGGCTTTTCAGATATTTTTTGAGTTGGAGGGCTTTAAAGAATTAATTCATGTAGATGTGTGAGGTAGATTGTTACTGATATAATGTTTAATTACGCTTAAGTATAAAGTTGGTTAATTTT
This sequence comes from Panax quinquefolius, assembly GCA_020205615.1. Taxonomy (NCBI): domain Eukaryota; kingdom Viridiplantae; phylum Streptophyta; class Magnoliopsida; order Apiales; family Araliaceae; genus Panax; species Panax quinquefolius. The sequence continues at coordinate 103,817,819 of CM035174.1, read as the reverse complement.
TTTTTAAAAGGTTTGATTATCAACATTACATTACACATCATTTACAACAATTGAATCGGGTTACCAATTCTTCACTTTCCACTTTGTAATATTTAGGGTCCTTGTTCTTCGTGGTTGATATCATAAAAGTGACGAGCATGAAAGCTTATACGAATGAAATCGATGAAAGTGATCTCGTGCATTTTAGATACAAAGTTTAGTTGATGCATATTGGGAACAAAGTAGAATTTTTTTATAAAGAGAAAAATATTGGTGAGAAGAGAAGCAAAGTTAGAATATTTAAGGAGATGAAGATTTGAATTATTATTTTGAATTTGAATTTGTTTATTGTTAGATCCAAATATTTGAATTTGAATTATTAATTATAGCATGATTATTTGTTCTCGATTTTAGGTTTTCTTTATTAGTGTGAATTGTCTTATTTTTGTAATATGTACAATCTTTTATAATTATTTGGTTGATTTAACTTTTCTTGTAATTATTTTCTATTTTTGTGATTTAGAAATGAATAAATTAAAAAATGTTAGAAGCTAAATTAATTTTATCTTTGAGCCTTCAGCTATTTGAGTTGGAGGGCTTTCGATTTTGGCGAAGATTTCTGAATATGGCCCATGGTTATGGCTTGAGTACAAGAAGGTGTTATTTTTTTTTAGTAAAACTTATATTTCACAAAGTTTCCAAAAAATAAAGTTTGAATTTGATTCATTTAATTTTTAACAATAACAAATCTTGTAATTAACAATACTAATTTAAATACTACTCTCCCCATTAGAAAATATAATATTATTATTGATTTTTTCAAATCAATTTAAGACATTTTAAAACTCAATTTTAATATTTATTTTTTAATTTTTAGTTGATATAATGGTGACTCATTGTAACATTTGTTGTTTCATAATTTTTAATAAATTATTTTAATTTTAAATTTGAAAATGTCTTATTTTGATTTTTATAAGTTAATAATGATTTTATAATTTAGAATTGAAAGAGTATATAATAATTATTATTTAAAATTATTCTATATTTTAGAATGGGTGGGTATTTATTTATTGTTTGGACACAATTGAGTGCCCCCTGCTCCTCCCCACGCAGACACATATACACACTCGCTGCTTATTGACTGCGCCTTAGTTGTGACACTGGTTACTGGTATCAACTGAATACTAATATATAAGTAGTATATACTAGTTAAGGTGGTGTTTGATAAAATTAAGTGTTAAGATCTGAACAGTTTAGACGTCTGAATAATATAGAGTATCTAAATAGAATTGTGTCTGAATGAAAAAATATTATTTGATAATTAATTTTTCTAAAATGTCCGAATAACGAGATTTTACCATTTTAACCCTCCGAGCAGCTTTAAACAAAACATGTTTGATAATCAGAAGGTCTGAATAGTATTTTAAATACATATTTATAATAATTTGACCACAATATGATAAAATAAAAATAAAAATGTTCAAATTAAATTAACTTCAAACATAGTATCATGTCCCAAAAATATCAACATAGCATAATAATTCAACCATACAAATTAAATTAACTTCAAACAGTTGTTAAGAGTTGAAATGCAATTTGTTCACGTAGATTAACCATAAATTCTACGCCTTGATCACCCCATTGTGGTTCATCTTGTCCTTCTTCTTCGCTTCCTTCATTTTGCTTAATTGTTCAATCATAAATCTAACATCTCGGGTCTTAACTTCTCCTAATTTTAGTTTTTTAGGCAAAATCTCTCTTTTAGGAATTTAATCGAACATAATTCAAGCGCCCATTTCAAGGACTGACTTCATAGCCAATTAGTTAAGTTTTCATTAATGTTTTTCCTCCTTATAGCACCGCACAACACATACTAAAATCACTTCTCGTTTCTTGTTTATGTCAACCATATTTTACAATCATGGCATCATGCACATAAAAATGAGCATACAAGTTTTTGGAGGGGGTACCTTAATCAATGACACTAAACAACAATGAAGTTCTCAACAACTTCATGAAATCTATCTACCTAATCCCTCCCCCGAAAAAAAAAAAAAAATGCACACAAAGATTAAAACAATGAATTTGATGTTACATTTTCTTTAAATTGTTTCATTCCCCAAATAAAGAAAAACATCATGTATGTACTCCATGTAATTAATCAGTACTTACTCGATCCGGTCCTGATCCACTAATTTTTACCATAAAATAATTATCAATAACATCGCAGGCCACTCAAGAATAATGGTGACTATCAAAACATCAAACATAAATTTAAATGGAGGAGCAAAACATCAACGAAGTGATACAGAAATTTAAATGGAGGAGTAGAAATTCAAAACATCAAACATTGCAGGCCACTCAAGAATGTACAGAACAGCCCAATACAAGATTTTAATTTCTTTCAAGCATAAACAAGAAACGAGAAGTGATACTTTGAAGAAGGGAGAGAAGATGAAGAAACGAGAAGTGAGAGAAGATTACCGGTGAAAGAAGACAAAGGAGCAGCAGGGCGAAGGAGAAGAGCAGCAGCGAAGTGAAGGAGAAGAGCAGAGTAGCAGCAACGATTAGGTTAGATTTGGGATAAAAGAGAGGTTATTATTGTCCCCAAATTTTTTTCCCCGCTCAGAGGTTGCTCTGAATACTACAGATTTATTTTCATGTCTAATCAATTAAGAGCCATTAAGAGGGAAAAAAAAATTTGTCAAACAAGATTTGCCTCTGACCGAATCAGAGGCAAATCCATTAAGAGCCAATAAGAGGCAATCAAACACACCCTAAGTCCCGTGCTTTGGGTACTGTATGGACGATGAGATTTATCTCAAACTTTGAACGGCCCAGATAATTTATCGAATGAGCGAAAAAATTTAAAATCATTTGTATTTTATTAGATATATATATATATATATATATATATATGAGATTTCATCCATGGCAACCGGTTGTCATGAACACTGTTATAACAACTCACTTTCGGACCGTTGATCAATTATTAGAAGACTTAGATTGAAACATAAAATTGGCCAAAGATTACGCGACATTGTTGTGCTTAAATAATGAGTGTACTTCCGCTTTTATTTCAATATAAGGGTCACACATGGTCAACTGTTGTCATTTTGGTTAAGCAAAACGAATTTTTAATATTAAAAAAGTCCACACGAAAGACAAACTTGTATTTACCGAAGTTTTTTTTTTTTAAACGCATTTCTCCATTATATAGTCATGACTCAACACATCAAAATCACATAAAAAATATAAATAATACTCGGCCGGTACAAACTGTGCCGGCTTAAAATAAAAAATTGAAAAAAGAATTGTTTCCAACTATTCGCTCCTAAACAGATTCAAACTCGCAACCTCCTACTTCAAACCCTCATCATATGATCACTCAAGCACCACAAGTCTAGCTGTTCATTTCTCACAAAGATTAGTCTTTATATTAAAATTTTACATTATTATTATATATGTTTAATATTATTATTCAGAAATTCTTATTATTATTCTTATTCTTATTATATTAGTGTTGTTTCGATGATAAAAAATGAATCTTATCTATTTATGATAGTGGTAGTAAATTGATAGAGTGAAATTTAAATGATGGAAGATTATAATAATTTATTTTATTAATCTTAATATTTATTTTATATTAATATTAATAATAAAGCCATATATTTTTTATGAAGCCATGTTCCTTTATGAACTCTGTCCATTAAATATTATGAAATAAATTTTTTCCTAAGTTATGAGTTTGAAAATATATCAAGTTCAATTAATTTAATAAGTAATGATGATAATTTTTCGAGGACATTTCAGGAAATTATTTTACTTATTTTAATTTATAAAAGTAGTTAGTATTTCATATTTTATTTTGAAAATATGAAATGCGCTTAAAAGTTAAGTATTATAATAATAATAATTATTATTCTATTATTATTATTATTAATATTATTATTATATAAATTATTATTATTATTTGAGTATGAGAGTATGATACTCATGTATTAATTTTATAAAATATAATATTAATATTAATAATAATAATAACGTGATTATCAATATTAGACGTATATGAATAATACAGATTACATGTTCATTTTTATAAAAAAAAAAAAAAACATAGCATAAATAATATAATTGATTTCGCTTATCTTTTTGTTTTACCCATTTCTTTAATTCGTGGTGAAGTAAGAATCTTGTCAAAAAGCTTCTCTCGTCACCACAATCTTCTATATCTATTTATTTATTTATACATACATACATACAGTAGTGGATCAATCAAACTGTGTATTTGGATATTTAGTTTAAGTTTGGTCACCTTTTGCAGATGATACTGCATGCCCCACAATTACCACTCAATATATGTTGCTATGATCGACTCTATTGTCCCCACCCATCTCATCACCAATGAAATTGGATGGGAGACGAGTCATTCTAGATTTTATAAAGCAGATTGAGAAAAAAAAAAATTAAGTCATGCTTCATTTATACAATTTTAAAAAAAAAAATAAATAAATTATCAATTAATTAAATTTTATTAAAATTATAAAAATTTACAAAAGATAAGTAAAAATACCTTGGGACCTCGTTAAAAAATTTGTTTGGAGAAAATTTAATGGAACAAAACTCCAAACGAAGGAAAAAGAGTACCCCGAATTGTAAATATTGCATTAAAAATGAAGAACAAGAATCACAGTCAAGTTTTCTGTTGAATCAAATAATAAATAAGAAAAAAGTTAACAAAAATATATATTACAATTTACAAAATTTACTTATCTAGATTCTATATGTATCTTTAAAAAAAATTACCTTCAAAGAAAGGCAATGATCTAGCTAGTAGATGATTTATTTTCTAACTTTGTTGAAAAAGAGGAGAATCATCGGAAATTTTTTTTGCCTTATGAACTGAGAGGGTCGAAGGGTTTTTCCTTTATTTTGTGGCTAAGAGTCTATTTTGATTCTCCATATTTATTAATATGTTTTATATTATATTTTATAATTAATTTTTTATTTTGTTATATATATATATATATATATCATTTTTTTTTTAAATTTGGGCCCTCGTGAGCTTTTGGCCCTGGACGGTAGCCCTGATAGACCTGATCCAAGGCCGGCTCTGACTGGGACTGGGGCTGGGGATGGGGAAGGGGAAGGAGAGTTACAAATTACAGTATATTTTATTTTTCAAATACTTATGAAACATATTAGGATCAAATTAAGTGCATTTATTGATAATCCAATTATTAAGAGAAATACTTATCCGATATCATCAGAGGTCATCACACCCAACAAAGACAGTAAAACTTTTCAGAATAACGCATTAATTAATTATAACATCTCCTCCATGGGTATAATTAATTATAATTTCTGGGGATTTTGAGCTTTTAAGCCAAATTATATTTTTCATCATACCTAACTCACTTCCTCCAACTCCTCTGATTATTTTATTGCCTTAATAGGATTTAATTTTGTGTCAACAATAAATATATCCTCATCATAAATAAAGGAGCAGACTATTTCTTTCCTTTGTTCATGTTTTATTTCCATTTCCATGCCCTCTTTTTTCGATTTTAAGGATCAATCTGTACAAACTTTACAAAACTCTTTTTTTTTTTTTTTTTTTTAATTTCCTAAACACCATGAATAAATTCACGATCATAGTTATGTTTGATCTTGTGATATCCTCATGTCTAAATAAATGAATATTTGAGTGCTTTAATTTGTATGCAAAACACAATATCCTTCTGTTATAAAATATAAAATAAAATTTTGGATCTTTTACTACTTCTAAAATTTAAATTGACATGATTCATTTAATTTTTTAAAATATTTAAATTTTATGATTGGTAGTAATTTACATATTCATAATCGCTTAAATGAATTTCCATTAAATTCAAAAATATCTAAACATAACTTCAAAAATTAAATTTAATTTCATGTTTTGAAATAAAAGTGAAAAATATATTGCAAAATCATATTTTAGGGATGGTAGCTCTTTAAACTTATCTTATTAATGGTTACTATATATATTAATATATATATATATATATATATATATATATATAGTAACCAAAAGTTGAATTAGATATCTCCTTTTCCTTTAGTTATTTTGTACATTTTAATTATGCTTAAAAATTTAATATATCTTCTTAAATGTCTTTAAAAACTTCTTTTTTTATTCATGTTGTTATTGTTTTTATTAGCCAAAACACTGAAACAGTAAAGATAAGAAGAAAAAGAAAATGAAACAGAAGAATATCGTATATCCTATCCTATCCTATCCTATATACCCATAATATTAATGCAATAAGTATATTCAGCGCCGATAAAGAAGAAAAATGCCAAAGTCAGCAACGAAGAAGATAATGAAAAAGTCTGGTCCATTACAAAAAGAATTATGACCATCCATAAACAATGTTAAATAAGTAGTAACTGCCAAATCCTCCATTCTTCTCAGACCTCTCCTTTGCCCTTTTTCTCTCTCAACAAACACCACTATCCATCTTGTCTCTCTCTACATTTGTATCTTTCTCTCTTTAAACTACGCCATGCCGGCGGCAGATCACCAGGGTTCGTTCTTAAACCGGATCAGTATCCGTCGAAATCAGGTGGCTTCCATGGAATACAACCACGACCAAGAGCAAGAAGACCTTGAAATCTTCCAAAAACACGTAGCCGACTGCCTCGCCAACCTTGTTCCCTCCTCCGCTGCCGTCGAGGATGGTGGCGCACAGCCAGACACACTTCTCTCCGTTGCCTGGTTCCGTAAACTCATCGATGCCCTACTCTGCTGCGAGGCGGAGTTCAAGGCCATAGTCATCATGGGTCGTGACCCGACCCAGTTCAGTAAACCCCCACTGGATCGCCTCATCCTGGAGCTTCATGACCGAGCGGTCAAGGCACTCGACATCTGTAACGCCATCACTCACGCCGTCGATTTGGTCCGTCATTGGCAGAAGCCGTCGGAAATAGCCGTCTCCGCCCTCGAGCAACGACCAATAGGTGAAGGACAGGTCAGGCGCGCCAAAAAGGCATTAAACAATTTGCTGACGTCAATGATGGTTGATGACAGGGAAAGCCAGAACGCCAAGTCAGCCGAGCGGACTTGGTCTTTCGGACGCCGGGGAGCCGCCGCCTCCTCGGCGCCGGCGAAGGACCGTACCAATTTCCGGTCGCTGTCATTGTCTTTTGCCAAATCGTGGTCCTCCGCTAAACAGATTCAGTCGATGACCACCAATCTGGTGGCGCCACGTGGTGGCGAGACGACCGGCTTGGTATTACTGGTTTATATTACGAAGAGTCTTTGTTGGTAATACTTTTATACGCTGAGGTGGCGGTGCTGAAAGATTAGGTGGATTCGGTTATCGGCCAAAGCCCATTTAGTGGATATTATCTTTTATTTGCGCTTATACAAGGACGTGACGATTAGTAGAATAACGGTAGATGAGTATTTGGCTCCACTTTGACTTGAATGTAGACGGGATAGAACTTTGACCGACATTTCGTATGGCGATTAATGAGGATGGATGCGAAGCTACTTGGTAACAGTTAAGGTACCGGTAAAAATCACATACATCTGAGACTTGGAATATATATGACGCCCTAAAATAGATATCATCCCATTCCGAAATAATAATATCGTAGATGCGAAACAACTACAACTTTATTATTACAACAAGAAAGCGCGAGTTTGAATACAAATATTATCTTCAGATAATATCTATCTCAAATAAATCCTCATCACATTTATCGATACATTATTTTACAAAAAATGGTGACTACTAAACAATCCTTTCTAAAACCTTCATTCCATAATAAAACTGCACTCGCTTATATTCTCGCCTCTTGGTAAAAAATGGAACAAAAGAAAAAGGGTGAAATTTAACTAACAAGAAAGAATATTATGATTAAGATAATATACAACAAATTATCGTTAGTCTTCAATGGGAAAAATATAATAGAATACAATAGACAACAAATTTTAAATCAATATTCATACGTGAATAATAATTCATTAGAAGAGTTAAGTAGAGAATCTAAACTACTATCTTCTATGTATGAATTTAAAGTTTCATCGCTCATCTTTTATCCCCTCAGAACATCAATCGATATATATCCGGAATCGAATATTAAATGCTGCAGACTACTGGTAAAGATATTCATCACGCAGTCGTATTCATTTAAACACTGCTCATCTTCAGACTACGCTATTTCTGGTAAAGATATTCTTCAGAATCGTTCATGCTGCACTACGCGGTAAAGATATTCTTAAGAAATCATTCATTCTGACTACTGGCCAAAAGATATTCCATAATATCATCATTTAAGACGGCGACGGATGATGAAAAATATTTTTTTTTAAAGAAAACGAATCTAAAATGAAACAAAACGACAAGGATTAAGGATTAAGGATTCAGATCTTGATTTTATCGCGTCCAAAAAATCGCCGAAAATAATCGTAGTGGTGTAAAATTCAAGAATGATCAAAACATGGATACAATCGAGTTAGATCCGTAATAGATGTTTTAGACGAAAAGAAGAAATTTTATTTTTAATGAATAAGAAGATATCGTGAATAGTATTTAGATATCGTGAATAAGAATCCGACACCAAAAGATAGAAATTCCACAAAAACATCTTTCACGCCTTACGTGAATAATAAGATCGTGAATAAGGCTCGTGAATAAGAAGCTAAGCTGAATAAGAATCGTGAATAGAAGCTCCGTGAATAATGAACTTGTTGAATAAGAACCCTGTATACTTAAAAAGTTCCAAATTTGATAAAAACTTCAGATCGGCGTTTCAAAAGATAATGATATTGAAGAAATAATATCATTCGAAAAAAAAAAATATTCCTACCTCGAAGATCAATCTTTAGAATCTATCAACGAATTATAGTCTTTGAAGGGAAGCTTCATGACCGTCAAAGCAATCTCAAAGTATCTTCAAAAATCTTTCACAAGAATCATATCACGATAATATAGAGAGAAAACTTCAATTTCTCGGTGTGATTTTCAATTCTAACCCAAGACCCTTATTTATAAGAAATTGCTAGAACACCAAAGCAGAAAATTTAATAAAATAATAATATAATTAAACAAATTAGTTCCACCTTGCAACCAACTGAATTCAAAGACATTTATATCATGTGGGATTGTAAAAACGTTTTTCTTAAATAAAACAATTAAAAGCTTCCAAAATTAATTATTTGAACTTGAACTTCAATAATTAATAAATAAAACTTTTCATCGGAGTAAAATTGAATCTCATGAGCTTTTATATGAATTTCAATTCTCTACAACTTTTCAGTAAGAAAGTTTTCCAAATTCCAAATAGAAATTGTAAAAATCCACAAAGGCGATTTTTACATTTATAATCAAATTCGATCGATAAATGGTATTCAATGAGCATGTTTTTAATATGTTTTAAACATTTATTCGCAACAAAAATCTCTTCCTCCTCGTATCTTTCATATATCCCACATTCGTTGTAAAAATATTCTTAGATTAATATATTATTAAAATAATATATTTAAATGAATTATTTTATCGTAAAAAGATAAAATATTAATTTTCAACAATTGTCATTTTAAAAATTTTCCATCTATATCCATAAAATAAATATTTTCTCATCATATAAATCAATAATTAATTATTCACAAATAATATTACGAGAATCACAATATTGATAATGAGCGCGATCCTGGTGAAAGAGGCTTCCAATAAAATTTCTTCACTCTGGCGCTATGATTAGGTGACCAAACCTCTCTTTAAATGTAACTTTCAGATATTCGCTAATAATGTTATCTAATAATATTATTAGGATAATATAATTATTCGCTTCGATAATGAAAAAATTGCAGAATGACATGATTATTGAAACAACAAAGAATATAAAATATCAACGCAGCGAATTATTAACTCAATAAAATATTGAGCAATAATTATCGAACTATTATTGAGTAGTGCTTTCACGTAGAATCAATAATTGGTGAATACCGGTATTCTTGTTCAACAATTGACATTAGTGTGTTTTAAACCAAAGTATTCCAACAAGATAATCAGAATAACTACGCCAGTTATTTAAAATAACTTATATTTGCTGCTTTCTTCATCCAATCGCTTTTCAAGTATATATTACATGGTACATTTGGTCGTTGCATTTAATATTCCCCCGACAAAGATGCGAATATTCCAATATTACCAAACGAATAAAGGCGATAATGAATATTTTATAACCACTGCTTATTTTGAAATATTTGCGTATTTAACCCTTAACTATCCACATTAATCAAATCAACCCTTCTTATTTTAAAATAATAAATAAAGGAAATTCTTTTATTTAAAAATTTTGAGGTCTTACAACCTCCTCTTATGAAATTTCGTCCTCGAAAATTGACGTGACGATACAGTGTTTTGAAAAGGTGAGGATACCTCGCTTTCATTTCCGCTTTCCAATTAAAGTCGTCATTTCTCTATAGCGTGATTCTCCACAAAACTTTTAAGCTTGTGGTATGACCTCTTAGCGTAGACACGCCTCCTTCCTATCCAAAATCTTGATAGTGACTTCTCGCCATACGTTAAGTCTTCTTCTATATCTCGTCTGGTTTAGCTACTTATAAGCGTGGTTGGGTCTTTTCACATATTTAAATCATGAGATATGTGAAACACATTACGAAACACGAGACATCTTGAGGAGAACGTGAGTCTATAATTTTACATTTCTCTACTCGGTCGAGAATTTGAAAATGGACCAATAAATCGTGGATTGAGCACTTTCCTCTCTCTTCCCAAATCTTGTAACTCCCTTCCGTGGAAGAATTCGCAACAATACACGATCCCTACATTAAATTTCACCTCCTTTCGATGAAGATCCGCGATAACTCTTTTGTCGATCTTGTCTTGGTTTGATATCGTTGTCGAATCATTTGGATCTTTCAGAATATACGTCTTAACTTTCCAGGTCAACAATGTTCTTCACCCACCTCATCCCAACATATTGGAGAATCGACATTTTCGTCATATAATGCTTCAAATGGAGCCACATTTATCTTGCGATAAGCTGTTGTTGTAGGAGAATTCCACGATGGTAAATCTTATCAATGCGCCTCGAAGTTCAGGACATGTAGTCTTAATAAATCTTCAAAGTTTGAATAGTCCCTCTCGATTGTCGTCATCTGGTTTGGGGATGGTATATTAGAACTAAATCGCAAATCCGTGCCCATAGCTTTAAAAGCTAACCCAAAATCTTGAAGTGAATCTTGGGTCACGATCCAGAAACTATGGGATGAGCGTGCGTCATGCAACCTCACAATCTCATTCACGTCTGTACTAGCAAGACGTTCGAGGAATAAGTCTCCAGTACGGCCAAAGAAATGAAAGCAGACTTGGTTAATCTATCAATGATAACCCGAATAAGCATTGATGCCTTGAGAAACCGTAGGAAGACCCGTAACGAAATCCATAGTAATGTGTTCCCACTTCCATTCCGAATCTCAAGTGGTTGCAACGGACCCTTAGGTACAAGATGCTCTACCTTTACACGTTGGCAAGTTAAACACATCGAGATAAACTTTGCAATCTCTCTCTTCGTATTGTTCCACCAAAATGTATGTCGAAGATCACGATACATTTTAGTACTTCCGAGGATGGATTGCAAATGGCGTATGTGTGTGCCTCCATCATAATCTTGTACTTCAAATCGAGTCGTTAGAACACAAAGTTCAGAGTGGACTCAAGTATTCTTCTTCATCAATTCTCGCCACGGAATAGCTCCTTCTTGACTTTCTTCTTCATAATGATCATTTTTGCCTGGTGGCTTGAAAGAACCTTAACTTTTTCTATTAAAGTTCGTTCTACGCGTATACTTGACATCATCGCTTTTCGTTCACATATGATCTTCTACTCAACGCGTCACCTACCACGTTTGCTTTACCAGGGATGGTATTGAATAGTGTGGTCGTAGTCTTTCAATAGCTCGAGCCAACGTCATTGCCGTATGTTGAGTTCTTTTGAGTGAAGAAATATTTAAGGCTTTTATGGTGCGAATATATCTCCACTTTCTCCCCATATAGATAGTGCCTCCATATCTTTTAGCTGAACGATCATTGCTGCTGCCATTTCTAGATCATTGAAGTAGGATAATTCCTCTCATACTCTTTAAGTTATTGTCATGAGGCATAAAGCTATGACTTTCCACGTTGCATGAGAACACATCCTAACCCTTTGCTCGAAGCATCGTTTGAGATAACAAATCCATCCCAATCCGGATGGTATTGTTAAAGCAGTGCCAAAATAAGTCTCCTTTTAAGCTCTTTGAAACTCTTCGCATTCTTCACTCCAAACGAATTTTGTATCCTTCCGAAGTTAGTTGAGTTAATGGAGTAGCGATTCGAGAAAACCCTTCCACGAATCTCCGATAATAACCCGGCCTAAGCCCAAAAACTACGTCTTTGGTCACCGACTTGATTGCTTCTAACTTTGTATTGCTTGATCTTGGCCGGATCAATGAGATACTCCGTGTTTCGACACCACGTGCCCAAGGAATGCTACTTCCTCAAGCCGTAACTCGCATTTCTTCAATTTGGCATATAGTTGGTTTTCACGAAGCCTTTGGAGTACCGAATTCAAATGGTGCTCATGATCTTCAGCTTTTGGAATATATGAGGATGTCATCAATAAAGACAACAACGAATTGATCGAATATTCCTTGAATACTCGGTTCATCATATCCATGAAAGCCGCAGGAGCATTAGTTAGTCCAAAGACATGACTAAGAATTCATAATGCCCATACCGGAGTTCAAGGCGTCTTTGGAATATCCTCGCCTAATCTTCAAATTGATGATATCCGAGCGAAGATCGATTTTGAAAAGAATTGTGCCCTTCTCTGAATTGGTCAAACAAGTCATCAATACGAGGTAGAGGATACCTATTCTTGATGGTGACATGGTTCAATTTCGATAGTCAATACAAAGTCGCATACTCCGTCTTTCTTCTTTACAAATAAAGCAGAGCACCCCGAGGAGATGTCTTGGGACGAATGAAACCGATGTCCAACAATTCCGTAGTTGGACCTTTAACTCCTGAAGTTCAATAGAGCCATTCGATATGGGGTTTTAGAAATGGGCTTTGTATCGGGTTCAAGATCAATAAAGAATTCAACTTCACGTTCGGGGTAGGCCAGGGAAGTTCTTCGGAAATACGTCGGGAAAGTCGATAACAACGGGAATATTATTCAAATTTGACGTGTCTTTATTCAAATCCATAACATGGGCTAAGAAAGCTTGACATCCGCTTTTTAATAAGCGAATAGCTTTATGATTAGATATAGCGGTGATCGATTTTAATGGTTTAGTTGCTTGAATTAAATGCAATGACGGGTTGGTTAGGAATATGAAAACTAACAACCTTACGAAAACAATCAATTTTGGCATGATGAGTAGTTAACAATCAATCCCTAAAATCACATCAAATTAAAGTATCTTTAAAGAGATAAAAGGTCGATAGGTAAGGTAATGGTGCCAACTTAGAATCAAACAAGATTTATAAGCGATGGATGTGATGAAAGTTTCTCCTAAGCTGAGTTTCCATGAGATAGGTCAAAGTCTAATTTCTCCCGAGTCAAGTTTAAGCGTTGAGCACATGCGGAGAGATAAATGAATGGGTAAGACTGCAGATTATCAAGTAAGGTATAAACCGCAAGAATTTATAAATAGCTTACCGTGATCACCTCGTTTAGGTTCCTCGCATTATGACCGATCCACAACAAACGCTTCTTCCGGAATCGTTGACTTTGACTTTTAAGAGACGATCTTTTTGAGTCACCGTCCCCATTGAACTAGGTTTCGCCATGTCTGATCTCGGCGATATGTCCTTCCTTTCCACAATTATAGCATACCTTGAAGCTGTTGTGGGCGGTTTGGTGATATGTCCCTCTTTCCGAATTTCAGAAGATATAATGGGTGGTCGTTCTCCTCCTTAGAACTAATTCTTCTTACCTTTGCATCATCTTCACATGATCGTTGTTAAATCTCCTCTTTTAAAATCTCCTCCGACTCGCTTCTTCTATTTTCACGGCCATGATTACCACCAGAGTGGTTACCATTTCTGTCCGTCTGTTTCTTTCTCCATGATTTATCATTATTCATTGCTGATCGCTATCTCTCGATCTGATCCTGGTTGTGGTCCTCGGTTGACCGTAGTTTCGTTATCTCGCTCTAATAATTGAGCCACATTTCTGACATCCGAATAAAGAAAATTTATGAGAAATGAGATCTTGGCGTATCTGGGTTTCAAACCTCTAAAAACATCCGCGTCATCGTTCCTCATTCTCCACCAAATGAGGTGCAAAACCTGGATAACTCTGCAAACTTTGCCTCGCATCTTGAGACACCGTCGTATTGTTTTGTTCAATCGATGAACTCCACCTCCTTCGTATAATGAACACTTTCGTGAAAGTATTTGTCATTAAATAGCTCTCAAGCGTCTCCCAAGACATCTTTGAGTGCAATTTGGATGGAGTACAACTTACGACTCCCACCGATGATACGCTTCGCCATGGAACATAAAGGTGGCGAATGGAACCTTCTGTTTCTCCGTGCATCCCAAGACATCGAATATCTTGGTAATTTGTTTGACCCATGTTTCCGTGATCGGATCACGGCTTTCCCTTAAATTACGGTGGTCCCAACTCTTTGAAGCGCTTGCATTTGTGACAACCCGTGAATTGCTATCATTTCCTCCTGTATTTTGAACACGAGTTTCCTAAATTCGATTTTTGCATGAATGCGAAAAACTTCTAAACATCCCCTCGTTCATCATCCGCTTTCGATGGTGTTGTTCACGGGAGAACATTGCCATTGTTGCACCGCGTTCTCCTTTGTTGGTGAGTCTGGGCATCTCCACGGCCTCATTTCCATTGTTAATATTCTCGATCGACATTCTCGAATCACCGTCATAAAAGAAGGGTTAATTAAGGAAATCAATATATCACATAATATCCCTATATCTTGATTAACTAACAAATAAGCTTAGGTAGGACACTTTAGCGAAGGATTTACTCGTCTCTCCCTCCTAGTTCTATTCCCCCGATCTCCGCAAGAGATCATATCCCTAAGCTCGATACCAACTATGGCGCCCCAAAATAGGTATACATCACCTATTCGAGTTGTCAATCATAGTGCGTAAACAACTACAACTTTATTATTACAACAGTAAAGCGTGAGTTTGAATACAAATATTATCTTCAGGCAATATCTATACTCAAATAAATCCTCATCACATTTATTGATACATTATTTTACAAAATGGTGAGGACTACTAAACAATCCTTTCTAAAACCTTCATTCCATACCCCGACTGCTTTCGCTATATTCTCGCCTCACGAGAAAAATGGAACAAAAAGGAAAAGGGTGAGCTCAACTAGCTCAAGATAAAGAATATTATGACTAAGATAATATACAACAAATTATCGTTAGTCTTGTGAGGAAAAATATAATAGAATCTGATAGGCAACAAATTTTAAATCAATATTCGTAAATGAAATAATAATTCATTAGAAGAGTTAAGTAGAGAATGCAAACTACTATCTTCTATGTATGAATTTAAAAGTTCATCATCTATCTTTTATCCTGTAACATCAATCGATATATATCTGGAATCAAATATTCATCTTTGCACCACAAAGCCGAAGATATTCATCGATTGGTCATGTTCATTTAAACACACATTTCATCTTTGCACTACGGGCCAAAGATATTCTTGAAATCATTCATCTTTTGACTACGGGCCAAAGATATTCTTAAGAAATCATTCATCTTTGCACTACGAGGCGAAGATATTCCATAATATCATCATTTAAGACCCGAGGATGATGAAAATATTTTTTTAAAAAAACGAATCCATTGAAACAAAATGACAAGGATTAAGGATTAAGGATTACTTGCTTGATTTTATCACGTCCAAAATACCTCAAAATAATCATAGTGGTGTAAAATTGAGAATGATCAAAACATGGATCTGATCCGGAGTTAGTATCCGAATAGATATTTTAGACGAAAAGAAGAAATTTTATTTTTAAGATTGAATAAGACCAGTATATCGTGAATAGTCTTAGTATCGTGAATAGTCTTGAGATATCGTGAATAGTAACTCAGACACCAAAAGATAGAAATTCCAATAAAAACATCTTCACGCGCTTTCATGAATAGTACAAACGTGAATAGTAACTCGTGAATAGTAACTTCGTGAATAGTAACTCGTGAATAGTAACTCATGAATAGTAACCATGAATAAGTAACCCGGACATGAAAAAGTTCCAAATTTGATAAAAACTTGGATCAACATTTCAAAGATAATGATATTGAAGAAATAATATCATTCTGAAAAAAAATAATATTCCTTACCTCGAAGATCGATCTTACAGCTAGAATCTACCAGGGTATAGTCTTTGAAGGAACTTGCACTATCTAGCGATACTCAAAGTATACTCAAAATACTCACAAGAATACGCTCGATAATATAGAGAGAAAACTTCAATTTACGGTGTGATTTTCAATTCTAACCTAAGCACCATATTTATAGGAAATTGCTTAGAACACAAAAGCGAAAATATAATAAAATAATAATATAATTAAACAAATTCAAGCCCACCTTAGACCAACTGAATTCAGCACATTTATATCACATGTGGGATTGCAAAAACGTTTTTCTTAAATAAAACAATTAAAACTTCCAAAATTAATTATTTGAACTTGAACTTGATAATTAATAAATAGCCCTTTCATGAAAATTGAATCTCGCTTGAGTTTTATAGGAATTTCAATTCTCTACAACTTTGGAGAAGAAAGTTTTTCCAAATTCCAAATAGAAATTGGACCGAAATCCACAAACAGGCGATTTTTACATTTATAATCAAATTTGGAGTCGATAAATGGGGTCCAATAGGCATATTTAACATGTTTTAAACATTTATTTAACAAAAATACTCTTCCTCCTCGATATCTCATATATCCCACATTCATTTGTAAAAATATTACCAGTTAATATATTATTAAAATAATATATTTAAATGAATTATTTTATCGAGAAAAGATAAAATATTAATTTTCAACAATTGTCATTTTAAAATTTTCTCCATCTATATCCACATAAAATAAATATTTTTTCTCATCATATAAATCAATAATTAATTATTCACAAATAATATTACAGAATCACAATATTGACAACCACGAGGCGGTTCAGGGAAAGAGAACTTTCCAATAAGAATTTCATCTTCTTTGGCCTTGATTAGGTGACCAAACCTCTCCTTAGACAGAACTTTCTAGATATTTCCAATAATGTTATCTAATAATATTATTCGGATAATATGAATTATTGCTTCGATAATGAAAAATATTGTGTAATGACAATTATTGAAACAATGACGATATATAAAATATCAACGCCAAACAATTATTAACTCGATAAAATCTTGAGCAATAATTACTTTGTAACCATTATTGAGTAGTGCCTTCTTACGTAAGAATCAATAATTGGTGCGCAATCTGGTGTCTTCTTGATTGACAACAGCGTATTAGTGTGTTTTAAGCACCGGTATTTCAATGATGATACTTGATAATAACTACGTAGATTATTTAAAAACAACTTATATTTGTCGTTTTCTTCATCCAATCGCTTTTCCGTTATGGGGCCCACACATGGGCTGCTTGGCCGAGTAAATGCGAATATTCCCTGACGATACGAATATTCCACGACCAAACGAATATTCCCGACGATAATGAATATTTTATAACCACTTGCTTATTTTGAAATATTTGCGTATTTAACCTTAACTATCCACATTAATCAAATCAACCCCTTACTTATTTCAAAATAATAAATAAAGGAAATTCCTTTTTATTTAAAAATTCGGGGTCTTCTGATATAAGCGAGGATCACACACAATCTAGAGGTAACACTTAGCGATATTTTATCCTCTCAATACCTTTAGATAAAAGGTTAACCTTGTGATCGCTTCATCTTGACTCACTCACGGGAGCTATCCTCGGCGGCCGGTCGGTAATCGAAGCTTTTGGTGTTGACTTGTTGGTATGCGCGAGGATATTGATGGCGTCTTGGTGATTGGGGACGTGGAGAAAAGATCTTGGCGTTAACATTGGCTATTTAGAAGGAGGGTGAGTTCTAGTGTCCCGAGTATTTTCAATCACAAATTATAATTTGCTTCTAACGTCGGAATCCATGGTGAAGAAGAGTAGAGCGATTACTTCTAAAGGATAGTGATGACTATGATTTTTTACACCTGATGAGTATATGTCGAGGATTGATTGGGTCCTTCAAAGAATCTTTCGTGCCGTATGCTTTACACAACGAGGTTTACGAGGGTTCTCGTTAAGGAACCCCGAGGTGATCTTAGAAGAAGATCAATTTTTCTTCGCCGAGAGAAGACGACCATGGTGGAGAAAAGGATGAAAGGCATCTTGCTTAGAAATCTATCTGCGAAGTGGTCGGTAATGACAGACCGATCAAGTTAGAAAAAAGTCTACACTTTAAAGACATGTCTCGAAGTAAGTCCTTGGGATGAAGCAGACCAATGACCATTTTCTGATTGGTAGAAGAAGGGTATTCCGCCTATTGGTCTTCGGGATTATGGTCGAAGCGAGTGAGCGAAGACCCAGCGACCATTTTCACGATTGGTAGAAGAAGGGTATTCAGCCCTATTGGTCTTCGGATTATAGTCGAAGCGAGTGAGGCGAAGACCCAATGACCATTTTCTGATTGGTAGAAGAAGGGTATTATACTATTAGTCTTCGGGATTATGGTGAAGTAGAGTGAGCGAAGACCCAACAACCATTTTCACGATTGGTAGAAGAAGGGTATTAGCCCTCTTGGTCTTGGATTATAGTCGAAGCAGACTTCGAAGCCGTACTCACGAGAATCCACCGAAGGGCACAATCACTGTGGATACTCGATTTTCGGAGAGGCCCATCTAAAAAAGCTGCGAGTTCGAATGGAAAAGACAAGACTACTCGGAAGAGACTTTGAGAAGGTTTACATCAAATCGGCAGGAAAGATGTTTGCCAATCTTTGAGTACGGTGAAAGTAGTCGAAGAATGCTAAGTCGTTCGAGTGGACTTGAAACGTAAACCGCCTTCCGGGGAATAAACGACCTATTTTTATTCGGTGCCTTTGTCGATGAAGCCCTCTCTCGCTGAGCTATGTTATTTGTATCTGGCGACTAGTTAGATTTGGCGGTGAGGCGATTTTAGTGCGAGAAGTTGGGAAATAAGACACGGTTTGATATGTAGCCGTGTCCTTAGGGATGAAGAAATAAGATGATGATAGTTATGGAGAATCTGAAGAGTCCGACTATTGAGGAATGCTTCGGCATAATTAGAATTCGTGGGCGTTGTTTGCAGACGGGTATTCTACTGTGGACCCATCTCCCACTATTGAGGAACTTTGGGTGCCGCTTGGAAAGCTGAAGATGTTATTCGGAGGGTTCATATGGATCTTTAATGTCGACTAAATGGTTCGATCCACACCGACCACCAAAAGCTATATTCGATTTTATCTCCTATACCTCTTGTTATGCGGGGGTAGTCGATTGGGTCCATTTACTGGGGATCGGGTTAACGGCGCCATTTCATGGGATCGAAGTTTAAAACATTCATGAGGGACTTGGTAGCTCATCCATAGTCGTGAGCACAACAAATGCCACCCGGTGTTAGGAGGTTGGGTAGACTCGGCTTTGGCCATTCGATGCCGGCCTTTTAGTGAGTGGTCCTTATGAGTTTGTCGGGCCCTTCGTGGTGCAAAGCGTCGTTGGTGTTAGGAGGTTTGGGTGGACTCGTTGACCATTCGATGATAGCCTTTTTAGAAGTGGTCCTTATGAGTTTGTCGGGGGCCCTTCGTGGTAAAGCAAACGTCATTGGTGTTAGGAGGTTCGGGTGGACTCATTGGCCATTCGATGGCGACCTTTTTGGCGGTGGTCCTTATGAGTTTGTCGGGTCGCCCGTGGTAGCAAACGTCATTGGTGTTAGGAGGTTCGGGTGGACTCATTTGGCCATTCGATGGCGGCCTTTTGGAGTGGTCCTATATGAGTTTGTCGGGTCCTTCGTGGTAGGCAAACGTCGTTGGTGTTAGGAGGTTCGGTGGACTCGCCGACCATTCGATGGTAGCCTTTTTCAAGTGGTCTTATGAGTTTGTCGGGGGCCCTTCGTGGTAGGCAAGCGTCATTGGTGTTAGGAGGTTGGTGGACTCATCGACCATTCGATGGTAGCCTCTTGGCGGGTGGTCACTTAGACCTTGTCGAGGCCCTTGGGGTAGGCAAGTGTCATCTTTCGAGACCTTATCGAATGACCCTTCGTGGTAGGCAAGTGTTGCACTTAGACCTTATCGGAGGACCCTTGGGGGTGGCAAGTGTCATCTTCGGACCTTATCAGACCCCTTCGTGGTAAATGACGTTGTCCTTTAGACTTTGTCGAGCCCTTCGTGGTAAGCGAATGTCATCTCTTGGTTTTATTAGGCCTTTCGGGGTAAACAAATTCCTAATGAAGCAGAATCTGTCTCACACCGATAACGAATAAGTATTGCATTACTTTATTACGATTTTTAAGTGTTGAGTTGGTCACATTATTATTTGATCTTATATGTTATATGACTTGCTTAGTTATTGATTAATGGTTTAAGATTATACATTTTTCACGTTGATTGATGATGAATTATTGACAAGAAATGTTCAAAGGTGCTGATAAGGATAAGAATTTGTTAATTATTTCATTGATATCTAATCATTTACAGGAAATGTCTTTTCGGGAATCCTAAAGCTCGGATGATATCTTTAAGCTTCCTTATTGTCCTCATTTGTCCAGAAGAGTCGAGGAGGCGGGTTTACTTTGGCCACTACAAGTTTGGCTTTTTATTTACTTGGCGGACCTCGTTACCCTTTGAGTACATGTGGACAACTTCATTGTTCACTCGTTGGATTTCACGTAATTTGCTTGATCTCCTTGCCAGCCCGATTAGTTAGTGGTGGGCCCAAATCCTAAGAGTCAGGAGTTCTCGAAGTTTCTCTTCAAGTTTTTGACGATGGGCCATTTGCTACTGCATCTTTAGCTTGGATATCTTTATTTTTGCTTGATGTAAGGCGAGTTGGATTAGGTCGGATCTTGATTTTCTTCACCAAAATTTCATTTTTCTTGGAAAATCGATATTTATATCGATGATGACTTGATGAGTGGCGGGATGTCTTGAATCTTCTTTAGTTGAGGCAAGGTCTTTACGAAGGCACTCGTTGTCTTGAATAGCAACTTTGAGACTACTTTATCTTTCTTGCCAAAGCAGACTTTAAGCGAGGTATTCTCTCTTGGCGGCTTTCTCTTAGACTTGACCTCTTGGTATTTGGGGCCGAGGCGTCAGAAAACGATGTTTACTGCGGATGATCGATCAAATTAATCTATCGATTCAAAATTAATGGACCGATATGAAAATGGATAAGTTAAACTTACTCTCTAGCTTGGTACTTCATTCCTTCGTTGAAAGCGAGTCCATGATAGAGTTATTCTTAGAATCGATGGTCGTCGGTATTCTACGGACGAAGGAGTTAGAAGCTCGAAGGAAAATTCTCTTGAATTACGGCGGAAGGTGGGGATTTGAAGCTTGAACTGATGTCCAGGAGGTTGGTTGTCTTTTTCGAGAAAGTTTGAGTGATCGCTCCACTTGTTCTTGGGCTCTTCGTCGAAACAACAATTTCGGTAGGGGTGGTTGGCGGAGGATCGGTTCTATTAGAGGTACTTGTGGTTCTTGAATGGGAGGATCTGCTTGGGTTTTCCTCTTTTTGGCGAAGGACTCGAATCCAGATTCGTCGGAGGCATATCGAGAGGAGGCACTCGGTGTGAGTTTATTGTGGGGATGTGTTTGGGTTTTCGGCCCGACTTGCTTTCTTGGCGAGGTTGGCTTGTCCCTTGATAGGAGTTGATTCGGTGGCTTGAAGATCTTGATTGATACTTGAGGTCGGCGAATATGTCTTAGAAAGAAATTTATACAGATCCCTTGATTCGATTGACGTTGGTTTGATCAGAGACACTGCAACAGATGAGGAATAATTGTTTACGATAACTACTAATGGAAATTGGGAGTTAAACAATAAAATGGGTTTGAGACTTACAGTTATGGTCGTACAACCATGCTTGTTTACTCAGAAGTCCGAAGCTCCATTCCTTAATGTGAATCTTCTCTAGAAGGCTCGCCATTTCTCTCACTCGTTCCGTTGAAATATTTTGAAGTTTGGAGAGATGAGATCGGAAGTGGTCGGTCGGTATGGAGGAGATTTCGGGTCCTTTGACAAAAAACCACTCCTTATGCCATCCTTGGTTGCTCGAAGGAGTGTATCCGGTTTCTATTTGAATTATTGTTTGAGATTTACCTATTGGGCCTTGGTAAGTTGTATCTTGGGCCTTTGTTGATCTCATTATAATTCCTTTTGTTCTGGACCGATTCCACTTATACTCTTTCATTAAACCTCCTGTTTAATAAAAAGGCTGAGAAGCGATGTTCAGCCATAATACTTTAGACGTGTTGAGGTGGGTCTTGAAAGTATTAAATTGGGTTCGTTGGGCCAGACCCATTTAGTGGATATTATCTTTATTTAGAACACATAAGTATGAAATTGAGTACATGACGATTAGTAGAATGACTAGATGAGTATGGTTCCACTTGGGCTTTGGCCAAGTGTAGATTGGGGATAGAACTTTGGTGACATTCTGCATGGCATTAATGAGGATGGGACAAGGCTTAGTCGGCTAAAGGTTGGGGGCAGAAATCGATCACATCTGAGGACCTTGGAATATATGAGCAAGGATCACACACTGATCTAGAGGTAACACTTAAGCGATATTTTATCCTCTCGATACACTAGATATTTTTATCCTCCATGGTTAACCTTGTGATCATTTGATTGACTCTCACGTGGGAGTTATCCCTCGGCCAGTCGGTAGTCGAAGCTTTTGGTGTTGACTTGTTGAGTATGCGGGATATTGGGCCAGCGTCTTGGTGATTGGGGCGTGGAGAAAGATCTTGGCGTTAACAAGTCTTATTTTAGTGTTCTGATGTGGGCTTTAGTGGCGGCCTTGCCTTGCAGGAGCGAAATGAAATTTGGCGACACATTTTCCGGTGTCGACAAATGATTGACTGGCCCGATCCATTATCTGAGAAGCGAGGAGAAGATTGAGAGAGTGGAAGAAAAGGAAAAGAAAGGGGCCGGTGGGTTGTTGGAGGAGGCGTAGAGGATGGAAGGGTGGCGCTTTATCTGGTGGAATTATGAGGGTTTTAGGTTTTTGGTGAGGCGGAGGAAAAATTTGCGAGAGGTGGCGTAGCATGTAAGACCGAAATTTTTAAATAAAAGGAATTTCCTTTATTTATTATTTTGAAATAGTAAGGGTTGATTTGATTAATGTGGATAGTTAAGGGTTAAATATGCAAATATTTCAAATTAAGCAAGTGGTTATAAAATATTCATTATCGTCGGGGAATATTCGTTTGGTTGTGGAATATTAAATGCTTTGTCGAGGGAATATTAAATGCTGTAGCGGAAATGTGACCATGTGGGCCCATGTGGAAAGTGATTGGATGAAGAAAGCGACAAATATAAGTTGTTTTTTAAATAGCAGGCGTAGTTATTCTGAATTGATCTTGTTGGAATACGGTGGTTAAAACAGCTACTGTCTGGCGTTGTTGAGCAGTAGCACTTGGTATTGCACCAATTATTGATTCTTACGTGAAGGCCTACTTTCGATAATGGTTACGATAATTCTTATTCGATATTTTATTGAGTTAATAATTCTTTGCGTTGATATTTTATATTCTTTGTTGTTTGATAATTGTCATTTACGGTATCTTTCATTATCGAAGCAATAATTCATATTATCTGAATAATATTATTAGATAACATTATTGGCAATGTCTAGAAAGTTACATCAGGAGAGGTTTGGTCACCTAATTGCGCGTAGATAAGAAGAAATTCTTATTGGAAAGCCCCTCTTTCACAGGAAGAGCTGCGGTTGTCGATATTGTGATTACGTAATATTATTTGTGAATAATTAATTATTGATTTATATGATGAGGAAAATATTGATTTTATGTGGATATAAATGGAGAAAATTTTAAAATGACAATTGTTGAAAATTAATATTTTATCTTTTTACGATAAAATAATTCATTTAAATATATTATTTTAATAATATATTAATGGTGATATTTTACAACGAATGTGGGATATATGAGTATCTGAGGAGGAAGAGTATTTTTTGTTGCAATAAATGTTTTAAAACATGTTAAACATGTCGGTGGACCCCATTTATTGAGTGAAATTTGATTATAGCTTTGTAAAATCGCTTGGTTTGTGGATTTGGTCAATTTCTATTTGGAATTTGGAAAAACTTTCTTCTGCAAAGTTGTAGAGAATTGAATTTCCTATAAAACTCATGAGATTCGAATTTTCTGATGAAAGGGCTATTTATTATGAATTATTGAAGTTACGAAGCTCAAAATAATTAATTTTGTAAGTTTTAATTATTTATTTTATGAAAACGTTTTTATCATTTCTTTCTAGAAGGTGGCATGTGGGAAATGCTAGGATCTGAATTCTAAGGTTGGCGTATGAATTTGATATATATATATATATATTAATTTATTAAATTTTACTAACTTTTGGTGTTCTAGCGATTTCACTATAAATAGGGTCTTAGGTTAGAATTGAAAATCACTTTTGAAGCTGAAGTTTTCTCTCTCTATATTATCGGCGTATTCTTGTGAGTATTTTGAGTATACTTTGAGTATTCTTTATCTGGTCAAGTCCAAGTCATGCTTTATGTCAGGTGTTTAAATTTAGAAATCTTGATCTTTCGAGGTAAGGATATTTTTTTTTTTTGTAATGATATTATTTCTTGATATCATTATCTTTGAAATATTGATCTGAAGTTTTATCAAATTTGGAACTTTTTCATGTCGGGGTTCTTATTAAATGAGTTCTTATTCATGAGTTCTTATTCACGAGTTCTTATTAAGCGAGTTCTTATTCACGAGTTCTTATTCAAAGTACTATTACGTGAAGCGTGAAGATGTTTTTGTGGAATTTCTATCTTTTGGTGTCGAGATTCTTATTCACGTATCACGGCCCTTTATTCGCATATCGTATCACATTATTCATTAGAAAAATAAAATTTCTTCTTTTTGTCAAAATATCTAATACGGATACTAACTACGATTGTATCCATGTTTTGATCATTCTTGAATTTTACACCACTATGATTATTTTGAGGTATTTTTTGGGCGTGGATAAAAACCAAGTACGAATCTTAATCCTTAATCCTTGTCATTTTGTTTCCTTTGGATTCGTTTCTTTAAAAATATTTTTCATCATCCTCGATCTTAAATGATGATATTATTGAATATCTTTGGCTTTGTAGTGCAAGATGAATGATTTCTGAAGAATATCTTTGGCTTTTGTAGTGCAAAGATGAGCAGTGTTGAGATGAACATGTGGATTGATTAATATCTTTGGGCGTAGTGCAAAGATGAGCAGTGTTTAAATGAACATGACGGTGATGAATATCTTTGGCTGTAGTGCAAAGATGAATATTTGATTCGAGATGTATATTGATTGATGTTCTGAGGATAAAATATTGATGATGAATTTATTAAATTCATAGATTATAGTAGATTTCATTCTCTACGTAACTCTTATGAATTATTATTTTAAGCTGCGAATATTGATCTGAAACTTGTTGTCTATTGTATTCTATCGATTTTTTCCTGTTGAAGACTAACGATAATTTGTTGTATATTATCTTAGTCATAATATTCTTCTTTGGGCTAGTTGAGCTCACCACTTTTCTTGTTGTTCCATTTTTTCTTCTCGGGAGGCGAGAATGTGGCGAGTCTTAGTCGGGGTATGGAATGAAGGTTTTAGAGAGAGTTGTTTAGTAGTCCTCACCATTTTGTAAAATAATGAATCAATAATTATGATGGGGATTTATTTGAGTATGGATATTATACAGAAGACAATATTATATTTAAACTCACAGTATATATTGTCGTATTTCACACGACATTTGTATTATTGAAGTTGTAGTTTGCTTTTTTTGTACCATGTATTTGGCGACTCGAGAATGGGTGTTGTGTATACTATTTTGGGGGCGTCACGAGTTAATATCAAAGCTTAGGGATATGATCTCTGGCGGAGATCGGGGAATAGAACTAGGAGGGAGAGCGAGTAAATCCTTATTTAGTGTGTCTACTAAGCTTATTTGTTAGTTAGTCGGTATATAGGGATATTATGTGATATATTGATTTCCTTAATTAACCCTTGTTTTATAGCGGTATTTGAGAATGTCGTGAGAATATTAACGATGGAGTAAATGAGGCCAAGTGGAGATGCTGTCTTTACAACAAGGAGAGCGTCTGACAGGTGGCAATATTCCTCTGTGAACAACACCTTTGGCGAGATGATGAGCGAGGGATGTTTAGAAGCTTTTTGCGGTTCATGCAAAATCGGGGACGAGGAGACTTCGTGTTTAAAATCTGAGGAGGAAATGATAGCAATTCACGGGTGGTCCTGACGAAAGCGATTCGAAGTTGGGACCACGAATTGCAGGGAAAGCGGATCCGATTAAAAGCGGAGGCGTGGGTCAAACAAATTACCAGATATTCGATGTCTTGGGATGCGGAGAACGAAAGTTCCATTCGCCACCTTTATGTTAAAGTGGCGGCGATTCTTGGTGGGAATACGTGAAGCGTACCCATCAATTTGCAAATTTCGGCGTATGTCGTGGGGAGGCGTTTGAAGCAGTTCGATGACAAATACTTCTACGAAAGTATTAAATCGTATGAAGGAAGTGGAGTTTATTAGACTAGAAGCGAAGAATAACATGGCGGTGTCCCGATCTGGCGAAGTTGGCGGAGTTATCGGTTTACACCTCATTTGGTGGAGAATGAGAGCGTATGGCGCGGATGTTTACGAGAGGTTTGAAACCCGACATACGTCGATATCTCATTTCTCATAAATTTTCTCTATATTCGGATGTTGTCAGCGGGGCTCGGTTGTTAGGCGAGATAACAATCACGTTCAATAGGGGACCATAACCGAGGATCATCTAGAAGATAGCGATCATCGAATAACGATAACCGGCGGAGAAAGAAGAATCTGAGACAAAATGGTAACCACTCTGGTGGTAATCGTGGCCGTGAAAATAGAAGAAGCGAGTGGGAGGAGATTTTAAAAGGAGATTCAACAACGACCATGTGAAGGCGTCGGCGCTACGATGGCAACTAGTTTTAAGGGAGGAGAAGCGACCACCGGTCATATCTTTACAAATCACGGAAAAGAGGACATATCGATCAAAATGCCCAGCGATTCAAGGTATGCTATAATTGTGGAAAGGAAGGACATATAAACTCGAGTTATGCGATGTGAAACCTAGTTCGTGAGGACGGTGACTCGAAGGATATCGAGAAAAGTCGAAGTCAGCGATTAAGGAAGGCGTTTGTTGTGGTGTCAAAATCACGAGGAACGACGAAGTTAGTTGCAGGTTAATTAATTATAAATTCTTACTTGAAGTATATACCTTACTAGATATTGGTTCTACCCATTCTTTTATCTCTCTTACTTTGCTCAGCGTTTGAACTTGACTACGGAGAAATTAAACTTTGACCTGTCTGTGGAACTCCATTAGGAGAAACTTTCATTACATCAGTTGTTTAAAAATCTTGCTTGATTCGAGTTGGCCTTTATCACATTACACTATTAACCTTATTTACATAGAGATATTTGCTTTTGATGTGATTTTAAGGTTTACTACTCATCATACCAAATTGATTGCTTTTGTAAGGTTGTTAGTTTTCATATTCTAAGCAACTTTGTTATTGAATTCAACAATCAAACCATTGTAGTCAAACATTTTCATATCAAGCCATGAAGTCATTCGTTTATTACGGATGTCAAGTTTTCTTAGTCCATGTTATGGATTTGAATAAAGACACGTCGATTTGAATAATATTCTGTTGTTATTGATTTTTCTGGCGTATTTCTGAAGAATTTCTTGGCTTACTCCCAAGCGATATTAAATTTTGTATCGACTTTGAACCGGTACAAAACTCATTTCTAAAATCTCATCTCCAAGAATGGCTCTATTGAACTTGAGGTTAAAATTCAACTATATAATTTGGTATACACGAGCCTTTATTTTGTGACTTCCTTTGTGGAATTCACTAAGCGGAACTCTCTATAGGGGGCGTCGTATTAAATGCGATAGTAAAGCGATAGGTGTCGTTGTAGCGTCTTGTATCGAGATTGGGATATGAGTCGCGAGTTGAGGAGCAACTAAGTCGATTATCGAAATGCGTAGCTTCTGAAGCTTAGTTGGTTATTATCGAAGATTAGTTGAAGGATATTCTCGAATCGCTATTCCATTCTCTTGGTGACTCGTAGAGATACAAAATTCGAATGGAAGCGAGGAATGTGGGAAGAGCTTGAGAAACTTAATTTCGAGGCGTATCGATTTGCCCAATCACGAAAAGCGAGCATGGTAGGCGGCATGGCGGTGATGTAAGATTATATCTTGGGGAGCGAGTGCGATGATTAATATTATTAGAAAAAAGGTTGAAGATTTAAAAAGATTTAAATTTTGTGAAATAATTTTTTAATATTATGGTGTGAATTTGAGATAATATTATAGTTGTGGGTAGTATTTATAAATTTTGCAAAAAGTATCACAGTGGTTATATTATATTCGATTGGTGGGGAATATTCGGTTTAGCGAGGGAATATTAAATGCAATGGCTCAATCATTGGTGGACCCCTAGCGAAATTATTGTCGGATTGAAAGCGACAAAAATATTTTATTGAAATAACGGCGGAAGTTTTCTGGTTGATTCTTGTTGAACTACTACTCGGTAGTAAAAATGCGATGTCGTGTGGTTGCGTAGTAGCGCGCGGTATTGATTATTGATCTTATGTGTGAAGTCACTCGGTTTGATTCCATTATTGTCGATTAATAATATGAATTATTATAGCGATAATGGCGTTTTATTTTATTAGTATTATTAGCGTAATAAAAGCGAAACATCTTTATATAAAATAGAATACTTTATTAAAGTTATTACATAAATAGAATATATTATATTTTATTATGCGTAGTGTTGCGTAGTGTTTTTGCGTAGTGTTTTGCATAGTATTGCGTAGTGTTTGCATAGTAAAATGTTTTTATATAAATAGAATATATTATATTTTATTTAAAAGATTTTTCTTTAAATATGAATAGTCAGATTAAAGTAAATCAATCTGGGATAGTTAAATGGATTAATTCTTATGCATTCCATTTTTCTATAAATAGAAGCTCGTTCCTTCATTATTTTCTTACGAATTCATTGAAACTACAGAGAGAAATTATAGAGAGAAGCTATAGAGAAAATTATAGAAAGAAGAAGAGTATTATACTTTACTTTCTTTTATATTAGGTCTTTTTTACGGTAAAGGGTGTTATTCTTTCTTCTTGAAGAGAACTTACATTATTCCATTCATTATTATTACATTGGAATAACTTTTGTAAAAAGTGGCATACTACTATCATAACTTTGTATCTCATGGCGTACCTATACTTGGTGAAATCCTTATGTTATTCCATTGCTTATTATTACATTGGAATAACTTTTGTATCTGTGATTTTTACTATACTTGGTGACATTCTTATTATTACATTGGAACATCACATGCGTGTGTTTTACAGGACTGGTTAGATTTTATTATTATACGTTGGAACATCACATGCGTGTGTTTTACAGGACTGGTTAAAATCTTTATCGATACATTGGAATATCTATCGTGTGTGTTTTACAGGATGCAGTTCCATCTTTATTATTACATTGGAACATCACATCGGTGTGAATTTCACGACTGGTTAGATTATTATTATTATGTTGGAATAACACATACATCACAATCTACGCGTGCGTGGTGATTTCTTTTGTTATTCCATTCTTTATTATACCCGGTTGGTTAAAACTTTGACTTACATACTCCATGAAATTAGTAGAATATCCTTGATATTTGCGTTTCATCGATATCTTTTCATGGAAATATTCTTACGATCATTCTTGAATTTTACTCTCTGAAAGCGATATCGTGTTGACAATTTGGGCGTTAATAATTCATGGATTAAATAATTCTTGAACTTGTTTTATTGAATTATTATGTGTTGTCATCATCCTCGTGTTATATTATGTTATCTTTGGCTTACGTGCGTAGATGAACTTAGTATGATTATGACCGAGGATCATTCGGTATAATCATGACTTGATATAAATGATGTGACAAAAGTCCTCGGTGGCACATGTAATGCGTTGATGGATAGTTTTTGGTATGATTATGACCGGGGTGATTCGGTATAGTCATGACCATTGATAATTTGATGAAAATCCTTGGTAGTAGATGCGGGGATGATTAGATGTGGTGGTTTATTTATTAAAATTTGAGTCTCGTGATAAAAATTGATGAAAACCTTTTAAAACCTAAAAGATAGTAGACTTTATTCTCTCTTGACTCTTTTAATGGATTACTTATTAAAGCTTGATTAAAGCTGGGTTATCTATTGTATTTTATCGGTTTAACTTTGTTGAAGGCTAATGATAATTTATTACGCATTATCTTAGTCGTAATATTTCTTCTTTGGGCTAGTTGAGCTCACCCTTTCTTTCCTTTATTCTCTTGAGGAAATGAGAACATAATTTGAGACGAGTCGGGGAGCAGTAATGGTCGAGGAGGATAGCATTAGTAGTCCTCCATTTATTACGTGAAATAGTGTGATAATAGTTGTAATGAGGACTCCTTTTGAGTTTGTATAATATCTAGTAGACAATATTTGTATTCAAACTCACGGTTTATATCGTATTATACCACAGCAGTTATATTAGTAAGTTGTATTTGAATTTATGTACCATGTAAGTGGCGACCCGAGATGGGTGGCGTATATATACCTAATTTTAGGGCGTCGCGGTTGGTATCGAGCTTAGGGATATGATCCACTGGCTAAGATGTGAGATAAGAACTAGGAGGGGAGGCGGGAAATTCCTTGCTAGTATGACCTACTAAGTTTATTTGGTATTTAATTGGTGGTTAGGAGTATAGGGATAATATTTGATATATTAATTAACCCTTGTATTTGTGGCGGTGTTTGGAAATGGCCCTTGAAAATATTCACTGATGGAGTGAATGTGGCCAGTTGTGACACCTTTAATCACTAATCGAGGTTAATGCGATTGTCGGACGAGGAACAAATTAGAGATATCACGTAGTGAATGAAGAACTAATTATTTTTGCACAGAGCTAATTGCTTGAGGTAGCGGTGAAAGTGAGGAAGAAGAGGAAGAGGAAGAAGAGAAGAACACGAGGAGAATTGGTTAGAAGAAATTTATGATCAAAACTTAGAATTACAAAATCGTGTTCGTGAGCTAGAAGAAACGAGGTTGAAGAAGCGACAAGCGATCGTGGAGAACAAAGGGATCTGACAATTGAAAATTGGGTTGCGATATGTGATGCTCGAACAAAATCACGCTTTGGCGGGGTGTAAGATATTAAAGTTGGAATCGAGAATTTAAAAATCAAAGATCATTAAAAGAAGAAACAATGAGCGAAGGAGAATAGGCGATCGTGGGTAAAAAGGCTGCTGTAGCGTTGATAGTGTAGAAAAAGGCGTCCAGATCGATAAAGCGAAATAGATGAAATGGACTTTGCTTTTTGAATGACAATTGGGAGAACCGACATCGAATTGAATTACCACAATGCATAGCGGTCGGCCGAATTCGATATGGATCGGGAGAATAATGATTCAAATAATGGATCGGGGAATGTGAAGAAGCACTTAAGGGTGGAATGTACCTATAGTAAAGTCGAACTTCGGTAATTTAAGCGAGGCGTTTGTCGAGAAAGCCGAGCGAAGTTATTACGGGTAAGTTAATTATAAATTAATGCTGAAGTCTATACTTTATTCAATACAAGTTCTACCCACTCTTTTATTTCACCTAGTTGTGTTCAGCGTTTAAATTTGACTCAGAAGAAGTTAAACTTTGACTTATTGGTTGAAACCGTTAGTAGGAACCTTCGTTACCTTCTTATTTTTAAATCTTGTTGATTCAAATAAACATTTTCACGTTACTGTCGATCTTATCTTTTGAAAATACTTGCCTTTGATGTGATTTTTAGGAATCGATTGGTTAGCTAATCATTATTCTTTTTTGTAAGGTTGTTAGCTTTTATATTCATAACCAACTTTGTTATCTGAATTCAAAGTAACAAACCTAAAGTTAATCTTTGTTATATCAAGCCATAAGAAAAAAGAGCTCCGAACCTTTCGTTGTTGACTTCCTTGTGTGGAATGCTGCAAAAGCCGGACTTTACGTATGGCGGCGACATCGTGAATGAAGATGGCAAGTTTATAGGTATCGTTGTGAGGTCTTTATCTAGGTTAAGGGATAGAAGTCACAGTTGGTATCGATGTGACGTCTTATCAAGTCTTGGATAAAATGTGATTTTGAATGATATTTCTATCATTAATAAATTTCTTGGCGTATTCTTGAAGATTTCCTAGCCTACCTAGGCGTGAAATCGAATTTTGTATTGACCCAGTCAAAAACCCATTTCTTAAACCCTCGAATATTTCTTGACTAAATAAGGAGCATTTCGTGGTTTATGATGAAAGTCATAATAAAAGCATTGGAATAATGAAAATCATGGGTATATGAAGTATTAGTAAGTTTTATGATGAGTTATGTTGGTTAGTATGTAAAAACATGAAAGTTTCTTAGAAATCACAAAGAGTTGAAAATCAGATTTTAGTGAAAAGCGTAACATGAAATTAAATTGACCATATCTCCTATTATATTTTGAATTTTTGAATGTGGTCAAGTCCTAGAGTTAGATCTATGAGTTACCTAACTAATCCAAGTGGAATTACTGGAAAAGGTGTTGTAGATTTTTTTGTGTGGACTGATTTTAGCAAAGGAGTGCAAAGCTGCAAAAAGCAAAAAAAAACTACTGCCATGATTTTAGAGGGCTGTTTCGGCCCTTAAATTATGAGAAAAATTCTGGCCTTTTGGGACATGAAAGTATATGGTATAAAGTACCTCCTGTCCAAAAATGAGCTCATTCGACTTAAAATGAGCAAGTTATGACTATTTCAATATTTAGGTTTTAAAAAAACGCTATCTTAGGAGTTCTATAACTCAGATGACCATGAAATTTAAACTGGAAGCTCACGTTAACATGTGTAAGGTCCTGCCAAGATTTGGGAATTTTGGAGTTAAACTTGAGGTAGCTAATTTCTTAAGGAATTAAGTGGAAATTGATTTTTAAAAATAGTAAATAAATTTTAAAAATTCGAGAAAAATATATTTTCATTATGGGACTATATTATGCTAAATCCCAGAAAAGAAATATTTTTGGGGCTGATTTGGTATTTTTCATGAAAATAGTTTAATTCTGAACATATGAGTTAAATATGTTATGTGAAGTAACAAAGTTGAAAATAGGATTTTATGGCTAGAGAATCTATATAGAGTATATGCATATTTTTGATGAGGATTTGATAATTGGTGATGATATCTTATGAGTATGACATTTTGAATGATTAAATGCATTATATGGTAAAGTGTAAACAATTAAGATAAATTGTTTATAAATTTAAGAAGTGATTAAAATATTGTTATAATATTAATGTTATTAGATTATGAGATTATTAAATGATTGATAACATGGGGATATTCTTGAATCTGGATAAATTATATTATAAATGTTTAATATTTATCCTTTATCTCATTTGATTGATTCTTTATATCATTATCCTCGTATTTATATTATGTTGAAAGTAAATACGTGGCTGTAGTGCATAGATGGACTTGGTATGATTATGACCACGGATTATTCGGTATAATCATAGTAGTAAATGAATACACAATTATCTTTGGTAGTAGTGCATGGATAATTTGTGGTCGTGATCTTAATGAATATCCTTGGCACGTAGTGCGGGGATGATTCGATGATGTGGATTAATTATTGGTGAGTCTATCTTGATGAAATATTAATTCATGGATGTGTTCAAAGTAAATACTAATGAACTACGTGCATAGATGGACTTGGTATGATTATATGAGGATTGTTGGATATGTCATGGTAATCTTAATATAATTATTTGGTAGTAGTCATGGATAATTTGTAATGCGTGATCTTAATGTAATGTGTAATCTTAATGAATATTATCTTTCTGATTATCTTTGGTAGTGCGTGGATAATTTGTTGTGTAATCTTAATGAATATCCTTGGCAGTGTAGTGCGGGGATGATTCGATGATGTGGATTAATATTGGTGAGTCTCGTGATGAAATATTAATTCATGGATGTGTTCAAAGTAAATACGTGAAACTACGTGCATAGATGGACTTGGTATGATTATGACCGAGGATTATTTGGTATAATCATGGATAATAGCAAGTAATTAATGAAACACTGATTATCTTTGGTAGTAGTGCATGGATAATTTGTGGTCGTGATCTTAATGAATATCCTTGGCACGTAGTGCGGGGATGATTCGATGATGTGGATTAATTATTGGTGAGTCTCGTGATGAAATATTAATTCATGGATGCGTTCAAAGTAAATCTTTGGCTTACGTGCATAGATGGACTTGGTATGATTATGACCGAGGTTATTCGGTATAATCATAGTAATTGAAAGCTCACGAATATCCTTGGCGATTGGTGCATGGATAATTCGTGGTTGTGATCGTGATCTTATTAAGGTGCGTCTTAGCATTATTGGTTTTACGGTTGTATATCTTTGCTTTGTAGTGCAAAGATGAATTGTTAATGAATATCTTTGGTAGGATTGCAAAGATGAATTTAATATTTTTAAGCGATAAAGGTATTGAGGTATCCTCATCTCTTTATCATATCAGTCGTACGTACTAATTTGGTGAAATTCCATAAGGAGGAGATTGTGAGACCAGGATTTTATCGATAAAGATTTAAATTTTGTTGAAATAATTTTTAATATTATGGTGTGAATTTGAGATAATATTATAGTTGTGGGTAGTATTTATAAATTTTGCAAAGTATCACAGTGGTTATATTATATTCGATTGGTGGGGAATATTCGGTTTAGCGGGGAATATTAAATACAATGGCTCAATCATTGGTGGACCCTAGCGAGAATTATTGTCGGATTGAAAGCGACAAAAATATTTTATTGAAATAACGGCGGAAGTTTTCTGGTTGATCTCTTGTTGAACTACTTTCGGTAGTAAAAATCGATGCGATGTCGTGTGGTTGCGTAGTAGTAGCGCGGTATTGATTATTGATGCTTATGTGAGAAGTCACTCGGTTTGATTCCATTATTGTCGATTAATAATATGAATTATTATAGCGATAATGGCGTTTTGTTTTATTAAGTATTATTAGCGTAATAAAAGCGAAACATCTTTATATAAAATAGAATACTTTATTAAAGTTATTACATAAATAGAATATATTATATTTTATTATGCGTAGTGTTGCGTAGTGTTTTTGCGTAGTGTTTTGCGTAGTATTGCATAGTGTTTGCATAGTAAAATGTTTTTATATAAATAGAATATATTATATTTTATTTAAAAGATTTTTCTTTAAATATGGATAGTCAGATTAAAAGTAAATCAATACGGATAGTTCATGGATTAATTCTTATGCATTCCATTTTTCTATAAATAGAAGCTCATTCCTTCATTATTTTCTTACGAATTCATTGAAACTCTAGAGAGAAATTATAGAGAGAAGCTATAGAGAGAAAATTATAGAAAGAAGAAGAGTGATACTTACTACTTTCTTCACTACTTACATATTAGGTTCTTTTTACGGTGAGGGGGTTGTTATTCTTTCTTCTTGAAGAGAACTTACATTATTCCATTCATTATTATTACATTGGAATAACTTTTGTAAAAAGTGGCATCTACTATCATAACTTTGTATCTGTGGCATACCTATACTTGGTGAAATCCTTATGTTATTCCATTGCTTATTATTACATTGGAATAACTTTTTTGTATATGTGATTTTACCTATACTTGGTGACATTCTTTATTATTACATTGGAACATCACATGCATGTGTTTTACAGGACTGGTTAAAATTTTTATTATTACATTGGAACATCACATGTGTGTGTGTTTTTAGGACTGGTTAAAATCTTTATCGATACTGTTGGAATATCTATCGTGTGTTTTACAGGATGCAGTTCCATCTTTATTATTACATTGGAACATCACATCGGTGTGAATTTCACGACTGGTTAGATTATTATTATTACATTGGAATAACACATACATCTGAAATCTGCGTGCGTGGTGATTTCTTTTGTTATTCCATTCTTTATTATATACCGGTTGGTTAAAACTTTGACTTTATACTCCATGAAATTAGTAGAATATCCTTGATATTTGCGTTTCATCGATATCTTTTCATGGAAATATTCTTACGATCATTCTTGAATTTTACTCTCTGAAAGCGATATCGTGTTGACAATTTGGGCGTTAATAATTCATGGATTAAATAATTCTTGAACTTGTTTTATTGAATTATTATGTCATTGTCATCATCCTCGTGTTATATTATGTTATCTTTGGCTTACGTGCGTAGATGAACTTAGTATGATTATGACCGGGGATCATTCGGTATAATCATGACTTGATATAAATGATGTGACAAAAGTCCTCGATTGGCTTATGTAATGCGATGATGGATAGTTTTTGGTATGATTATGACCGGGGGTGATTCGGTATAGTCGTGACCATTGATAATTTGATGAAAATCCTTGGCAGTAGTAATGCGGGGATGATTAGATGTGGTGGTTTATTTATTAAAAGTGAGTCTCGTGATAAAAATTGATGAAAACCTTTTAAAACCTAAAAGATAGTAGACTTTATTCTCTCTTGACTCTTTTAATGGATTGCTTATTCATTTGCTTGATTAAAGCTGGTTATCTATTGTATTTTATCGGTTTAACCTTTGTTGAAGGCTAATGATAATTTATTACGCATTATCTTAGTCATAATATTTCTTCTTGGGCTAGTTGAGCTCACCCTTTCTTTCCTTTATTCTCTTGAGGAAATGAGAACATATTTGAGACGAGTCGGGGAGCGAAGTAATGGTCGGAGGATAGCATTAGTAGTCCTCATTTATTACGTGAAATAGTGTGATAATAGTTGTAATGAGGACTCCTTTTGAGTTTGTATAATATCTAGTAGACAATATTTGTATTCAAACTCACGGTTTGTATGTATATTGTACCTGCAGCAGTTATATTAGTAAGTTGTATTTGAATTTATGTACCATGTAAGTGGCGACCGATGGGTGGCGTATACTAATTTTAGGCGTCATATCAAGATGGGTGGCGTATACCTAATTTTGAAAGGGCGATATATGGAAATAGTAAGGTTGATAAATTGATTAAATGATAATGGAATTGCCATTTCTGATTGTATTATTCATTACTAAAATTTTGTAAGACCCAAAATTTTTTTAAATAAAAAGGAATTTCCTTTATTTATTATTTTGAAATAGTAAGGGTTGATTTGATTAATGTGGATAGTTAAGGGTTAAATCATAAATATTTCAAATAAGCAAGTGGTTATAAAATATTCATTTTTGTGGGGAATATTAGTTTGGTGGTGGAATATTAATGCTTTGTAGGGAATATTAAATGCGAATGTAGCGCTTGACCATGTGTGAGCCCATGTGAGCGATTGGATGAAGAAAGCGACAAATATAAGTTGGTTAAAAATAACTTGGCGTAGTTATTTCAGATTAAATTTGTTGGAATACCGGTGGTTAAAATCTGATGTCTGGCGTGGTTAACGCGATGCTTTGCGGTATTGCTGCATTGTTATTGAATTTGATCCTTACGTGAAGGCTTTACTCGATAATTTTCACGATAATTCTTATTGATATTTTATTTTATTGATTGATAATTCTTTGCGTTGATATTTTATATTATTGTTGTTGATAATTGTCCTTTTGCATTATCTCCATTATCGGATCGATAATTCATATTATTTGAATAATATTATTAGATAGCATTATTGGCGATGTCTAGAAAGTTACATCGAGGAGAGGTTTGGTCACACTAATAATTGCGCCCGATAAGGAGAAATCCTTATCGGGAAGCCCCTGCTCACAGGAGCGGCTGGTTGTCATAATTGTGATTACTGTAATATTATTTGTGAATAATTAATTATTGATTCATATGATAAAGAAATATTTATTTTATGTGGATATAAATGATGGATTTATTTATGTGGTTATAAATGAAGAAATTATTGTTGAGGTGTTTTATCGGTATTTTATCAGATCTGTTGGAGGTATTAAAAATTAAATCGGGGTTTTGAGATATATTTGGGGGTTATAATTTTTAATCAAATGTAGTTGGATTGTAGTAATTTTTGGGTATGTTATACATACATAAGTTGAGTATATGTCACAAATTTTGAGCGAATTAAAAATCTATAAAACGAATGATTTGTTATGAATTTTAAGAGGTGTCGATTAGGAAATTAGGGTTATAATTGATTTTGGTGGAAAATTCTAGAATTGAGTGGGCCCCACTTGTGGTTGGTGAAGAAATGTGCTGAATTTTATTTCAAATGTGGTGGGTGGCAATAGTAGCGAGTAAAAAGCCATTAATATTTTGGTCGAAATGCGCCTTGGTAGGCTAACATTTTTCTATAAATAGAAATTTAAGTTAGAATTGAAAATCACACGAAACAAAGTTTTCTCTCTCTCTCTCTATATTATTGGCGTATTTTGTGAGTATTTAGATACTTTGAGAGTTCTTTATTCGGTACAAGTTTCATTCGACATCACTTTAGAGCCTTTCCTTAGAAATCTTGATTCTTTGAGGTAAGGGATATTATTTTTTTTCGTAATGATATTATTTCTTGATATCATTATCTTTGAAATATTGATCTGAAGTTTTTATCAAATTTGGAACTTTTTCATATGGGGGTTCTATTCATGAGTTCTTATTCACGAGTTCTTATTCATGAGTTCTTATTCACGATTCTTATTCGAGTCTTATTAAATGAAGCGTGAAGATGTTTTTTTGTGGAATTTCTATCTTTTGGTGTCGAGGAGTTCTTATTCACGTATCTGGCCTTATTCACGTATCTGACCTTATTCACGTATCTGACCTTATTCATAAAAAAAATAAAATTTTTTCTTTTTGTCAAAACATCTATTTTGGATACTAGCTTTGATTGTATCCGTGTTTTGATCATTCTTGAATTTTACACCCTTTATGATTATTTTTGGGGTATTGTTGGACATGGATAAAACAAATCTGAATCCTTAATCCTTAATCCTTGTCATTTTGTTTCCTTTGGATTCGTTTCTTTAAAAATATTTTTCATCATCCTCGGTCTTAAATGATGATATTATTGAATATCTTTGAATTTTGTAGTGCAAAGATGAATGATTCTGAAGAATATCTTTGGCTTTGTAGTGCAAAGATGAGCAGTGTTGAGATGAACATTTGGTGAAGAATATCTTTGGCTTTGTAGTAGTGCAAAGATGAGCAGTGTTTAAATGAACATGACCCGGTGATGAATATCTTTGGCTGTAGTGCAAAGATGAATATTTGATTCGGATGTATATTGATTGTTGTTACGGGGATAAAAGATGAGCGATGAACTTTTAAATTCATACATAGAAGATAGTAGTTTGCATTCTCTACTTAACTCTTTAATGAATTATTATTTCATTGCGAATATTGATTTAAAATTTGTTGTCTATTGTATTCTATTAAATTTTTTCCTGTTGAAGACTAACGATAATTTGTTGTATATTATCTTAGTCGTAATATTCTTCTTGAGCTAGTTGAGCTCTCACCCTTTTCCTTTTGTTCCATTCTTCTCGGGAGGCGAGAATATAGCGAGTCTGAGTGGGGTATGGAATGAAGGTTTTAGAAAGGATTGTTTAGTAGTCCTCACCATTTTTGTAAAATAATGTATCGATAAATGTGATGAGGATTTATTTGAGTATAAATATTATACAGAAGATAATATTTGTATTTAAACTCACGATTTCTTGTTGTAATAATAAAGTTGTAGTTGTTTACGTACCGTGTATTGTGATTTCGAGAATGGGTGATGTATACTATTTTGGGGGCGTCGCGGTTGGTATCGAGCTTAGGGATATGATCTCTGGCGGAGATCGGGGAATAGAACTAGGAGGAGAGGCGAGTAAATCCTTATTTAGTGTGTCTACTAAGCTTATTTGTTAGTTGGTCGGTATATAGGGATATTATGTGATATATTGATTTCCTTAATTAACCCTTGTTTTATGGCGGTATTTGAGAATGTCGTGAGAATATTATGATGGAGTAAATGAGGCCAGTGGAGATGCTGTACTTACCAGCGAGGAGAGCGTCTGTGGTGGCAATGTTCTCTCTGTGAACAACACCATTGGCGAGATGATGAGCGAGGGGATGTTTAGAAGCTTTTTGCGATTCATGCAAAATCGAGACGAGGAGACTTCGTGTTCAAAATCTGAGGAGAAATGATAGCGATTCACGGGTTATCACTGACCCAAGCGATTCGAAAAGTTGGGACCACGAATTTAAGGAAAGCGGATCCGATCATGGCGGAAACATGGGTCAAACAAATTACGAGATATTCGATGTCTTGGGATGCGCGGAGAACGAAGGTTCCATTCGCCACCTTTATGTTAAAAGTGGCGGCGGACTCTTGGTGGGAATGCGTGAAGCGTACCCATCGGTAGCTTTTCGGCATGTCTTGGGAGGCGTTTGAGACTATTTAATGACAAATACTTTCACGAAAGTGTTACGTCGTATGAAGGAAGTGGAGTTCATCAGATTAGAGCAAAACAACATGGCGGTGTCTCGATGCGAGGCAAAGTTTGCGAGTTATCGGTTTGCACCTCATTTGGTGGAGAATGAGAGTATATGGCGGATGTTTCTTAGAGGTTTGAAAACGGCGTCGTCGATATCTCATTTCTCGTAAACTTTCTCTTTATTAGGATGTTGTAAGCGAGGGCTCGATTATTAGGCGAGATACTTGAAATGCGGTCGTTGAGGACCATAACGAGGATCGTGCGGAGATAGCGGTCAGCAGAATAATGATAACTGCGGAGAAAAGAAAGAATGGGACGAAAATGGTAACCACTCTGGTGGTAATCATAGTCGTGAAAAGCAGAAGAAGCGAGTCGGGAGGAGATTTTTAAAAAGGAGATTTAACAGCGACTATGTGAAGGCGGCGGTCTGCCGTGACAAGCGGGTTCTAAGGGAGGAGAAGCGACCACCGGTCGTATCTTCTAAATCACGGAAAAGAGGACATATCGGTCAAGCGCCCTGCCTGACGATTCAAGGTATGCTATAGTTGTGGAAAGGAAGGACATATCGCTCGAGATTATGCGATGGCGAAACCTAGTTAGTGAGGGACGGTGACTCGAAAAAAATATCGAGAAAAGTCGAAAGTCAGCGATTAGGGAAGGCGTTTGTTGTGTATTTGGTCATAATCGAGGAGAACAAGCGAGGTGATCACGGGGTGGTATTTATAAATTCTTGCGAAGTTTATACCTTACTTAATCTGGGTCTTTACCCATTCATTTATCTCTCTGCGTGTGCTCAGCGTTTAAACTTGACTCAGGAGAAATTAGACTTTGACTATCTGTGGAAACTCAGTTAGGAGAAACTTTCATCACATCCTTTGTTTATAAATCTTGTTTGATTGAGTTGGCACCATTACCTTACACATTGACCTTATCTCTTTAAAGATACTTGCTTTTGATGTGATTTTAGGGATTGATTGGTTAACTACTCATCGTACCAAAATTGATTGTTTTTCGTAAGGTTGTTAGTTTTCATATTCTAACTTGACTTTGTTTATGCAATTCAACAACTAAACCATTAAAATCAATCTTTATCATATCTAATCATAAAAGCTATTCGTTTATTGAAAAGCGGATGTCAAGCTTTCTTAGCCCATGTTATGGATTTGAATAAAGACACGTCAAATTTGAATAATATTCTGTTGTTATTGACTTTCTGGCGTATTTCTGAAGAACTTCCGTCTACCCCGAGCGTGAAGTTGAATTCTTTATTGATCTTGAACTGAGTACAAGCCCATTTCTAAAACCCATATCGAATGGCTCTATTGAACTTGAGGAGTTAAAGGTCAACTCTGAGGAATTGTTGGACATCGGTTTCATTAAATCTAGTACATCTCCTTGGGGTGCTCTGTTTTATTTGTAAAAAAAAAAGGCGGGAGTATCGACTTTGTATTGACTATCGGGGAATTGAACCATGTCACCATCGAGAATAGGTATCCTCTACCTCGTATTGATGACTTGTTTGACCCGATTCTGAGAGGCGCTGATTCTTTTCAAAAATCGATCTTAGATTACGGATATCATCGGTTGAAAATTAGGCGAGGATATTCAAAGGCGCCTTGAGAACTTCGGTATGGGCATTATGAATTCTTAGTCGTGTCTTTCGGACTAACTAATGCTCCTACTGACTTTCATGGATATGATGAGCCAAGTATTGAGGAATATTTGGATCGATTCGTTGTTGTCTTTATTGATGACATCCTTATATATTCAAAAGTCGTGAAGATCATGAGCACCATTTGAAATTTGGTACTCGAAGGCCGTGAAAACCAACTATATGCCAAATTGAAGAAATGCGAGTTACGGCGAGGAAGTAGCATTTCTTGGGCATCAGTGTCAAAACATGGAGTATCTGTTGATCCGTGAAGATTGAAGCAATCTGAAGTTAGAACAACAGAAGTCGGTGGTGAAATGCGTAGCTTTTGGGCTTAAATTTGGTTATTATCGGAGATTCGTGGAAGGTTTTCTCGAATCGCTACTCCATTAACTTTCGCTAACTTTCGGAAGGATCTGAAATTCGTTTGGAGCGAAGAATCGAGAAAAGTTTCCGAGCTTAGAGGAGACTTATTTATTTTGTTTCTAACAATACCATCTGGTTCGGATGGATTTGTTATCTCTGATCTTGAGCGAAGGGTTAGGAT
Organism: Panax quinquefolius; assembly: GCA_020205615.1. Taxonomy (NCBI): domain Eukaryota; kingdom Viridiplantae; phylum Streptophyta; class Magnoliopsida; order Apiales; family Araliaceae; genus Panax; species Panax quinquefolius. The sequence goes on along the minus strand of CM035174.1, from coordinate 103,774,725 downwards.
GTGTTCTCATGCTGGCGTGGGAAAGTCATAGCCTATGCCTCATGACAACTTAAAAAGTATGAGAGGAATTATCCTACTCGTGATCTAGAGTTAGCGTGATCGTTCGTTTATTAAAGATATGGAGAGCCTTATCATATGGGGAGAAAGTGGAGATATATTAGGACCATAAAAAGCCTTAAATATTTCTTCACTCAAAAAAAGAACTCGACATCTTGGCGGTGACGTTGGCTCGAGCTATTGAAGACTACGACCACTTATTGATACCATCACTGGTAAAAGCGAGCGTGGTGGTGGCGCGTTGAGTAGAAGATCGTATCTTGAGGAGCAGTGCGATGATGTCAAGTATCGCGTAGAGCCGACTTTAATAGAAAAAGTTAAGGTTGCTCGAGCCGGGCAGGGACGTCGTATGAAGAAGAAAGTCAAGAAGGGCTATTAGGGCGAGAATTGATGAAGAAGGAATACTTGAGTCCACTCTAGACTTTGTGTTCTAACGACTACGATTTGAAGTACAAGATTATGATGGGAGCACCTGATACACCATTTGCGATCCATCTGGAAGTACTAAAATGTATCGTGATCTTGACATACATTTTGGTGGAATAATATGAGAGAGATTGCAAAGTTTATCTCGATGTGTTTAACTTACCCGGCGTGTAAAGGCGGAGCATCTAGTACCTAAAGAATTCGTTGCAACCACTTGAGATTAGGAATGGAAGTGGGAACACATTACCATGGATTTCGTTACGGGTCTTCTACGGTTTCTCAAGGCATCAATCTTATTTGGGTTATTGTTGATAGATTAACCAAATCTGCTCATTTCTTGCCGTCTGGAGACTTATTCCTTGAGCGTCTTGCTTTAGTATATGCGTAAATGAGATTGTGAGGTTGCATGGCATACTGTATCCATAGTTTGGATCGTGACCCAAGATTCACTTCAAGATTTTGGGTTAGCTTGCAAAAAGCTATGGAGCGCGCAGTTTGCGATTTAGTTGGCATACCATCCCCAAGCAGACGAGACGATCGAGAGAGGACTATTCAAACTCTTGAAGATTTATTAAGACTACGTGTCCTGAACTTGAGGCGGTTAGGATAAGTATTTACCATTGGTGGAATTCTCTACAACAAGCGAGTTATCGAGCAAGTATAGGTGTGGCTCCATTGAAGCATTATATGGGCCGAAAATGTCGTTCTCGATATGTTGGGATGAGGTGGGTGAAGCAACATTGTTGGGGGACAGGGATTGCGATGCGATATGACTAGAAAAGATCGAATGATTCGACAGCGTATACAAGCGGCTCAAGATCGACAAAAGAGTTATGCGGATCTTCATCGAAAGGGCGTGGAATTTAATGTGGGGATCGTGTATTGTTGCGAGTTGCTCCGTGGAAGGAGTTACAAGATTTGGGGAGAGGAAAGCTCGATCCACGATTTATTGGTCCATTTCAAATTCTTGGCCGAAGTAGGAAATGTAGCCTATAGACTTGCGTTACCTCAAAAGTATGTCTCGTGTTCATAATGTGTTTCACATATCTCGTACTTCGTAAATATGTGAAAGACCGAACCACGTTATTGAGTTAGAGCCGGACGAGATAATAGAAGACTTAGCGTATGAGGAGGTACTATCAAGATCTTGGATAGGAAGGGGCATGTCCTACTGAAAAGGTCGTACCACAAGTTAAAGTTTTGTGGAGGAATCATCTTTATAGAGAAATGACACAGGAATTGGAAGCGGAAATGAAAGCGAGGTATCCTCACCTTTTGAAACACCAGTGCGTCGTCGATTTCGAGGGCGAAATTTCATAAGGAGGGAGGTTGTAAGACCGAAATTTTTTAAATAAAAGGAATTTCCTTTATTTATTATTTTGAAATAGTAAGGGTTGATTTGATTAATGTGGATAGTTAAGGGTTAAATCATAAATATTTCAAAATAAGCAGTGGTTATAAAATATTCATTTTTGTCGGGAATATTCGTTTGGTCGTGGAATATTAAATCTTTGTCGGGGAATATTAAATGCGACAGCTGTGACCATGTGTGAGCCCATGTGAGCGATTGGATGAAGAAAAGCGACGAATATAAGTTGGTTAAAAATAGCTTGGCGTAGTTATTCTGAATTAAGGCTTTGTTGGAATACCCGGTGGTTAAAATCTGATGTCTGGCGTGGTTCTTGCGATGCATTGCGGTATTACGCGAGTATTGTTGAATTATTGATCCTTACGTGAAAGGCACTACTCGATAATTTTCACGGTAATTCTTATTCGATATTTTATTTTATTGATTGATAATTCTTTGCGTTGATATTTTATATTATTGTTGTTTGATAATTGTCTTTTTGCATTATCTCCATTATCGGATCGATAATTCATATTATTTAAATAATATTATTAGATAGCATTATTAGCGATGTCTAGAAAGTTACATCGAGGAGAGGTTTGGTCACTAATTAATTGCGGCGCTTGATGAGGAGAAATCCTTATGGAAAGCCCCCTCTTTCACAGGAGCGGCTTTGGTTGTCATAATTGTGATTACGTAATATTATTTGTGAATAATTAATTATTGATTCATATGATAAAGAAATATTTATTTTATGTGGATATAAATGATGGATTTATTTATGTGGTTATAAATGAAGAAATTATTGTTGAGGTGTTTTATCGATATTTTTGGAGTTGGAGGTATTAAAAATTAAATCGGGGTTTTGAGATATATTATTGGGGATTATAATTTTTAATCAAATAGTTGGATAATAGTAATTTTTGGGTATATTATACATACATAAGTTGAGTATATGTCCACAAATTTTGAGCGAATTAAAAAATGCGAATGATTTGTTATGAATTTTAAGAGGTGTACGATTAGGAAATTAGGGTTATAATTGATTTTGGTGGAAAATTCTAGAATTGAGTGGGCCCCACTTGTGGTTGGTGAAGAAATGTCTTTGAATTTTATTTCAAATGTGGTGGGTGGCAATAGTAGCGAGAATTTGTAAAGCCATCGGTGGTGAGTTATTAAAATACTGCTTGGTGGGCTAACATTTTCTATAAATAGAGAAATTTAAGTTAGAATTGAAAATCACACGAAACAAAGTTTTCTCTCTCTCTCTCTATATTATTGGCGTATTTTGTGAGTATTTAGATACTTTGAGAGTTCTTTATTCGATTACAAGTTTCATTGACATCACTTGAGCCTTTCCTTAGAAATCTTGATTCTTTGAGGTAAGGGATATTATTTTTTTCGTAATGATATTATTTCTTGATATCATTATCTTTGAAATATTGATCTGAAGTTTTATCAAATTTGGAACTTTTTCATATCGGGGTTACTATTCATGAGTTCTTATTCACGAGTTCTTATTCATGAGTTCTTATTATTCACGATTCTTATTCAAAGTCTTATTAATGAAGCGTGAAGATGTTTTTGTGGAATTTCTATCTTTTGGTGTCGGATTCTTATTACGGTCTTATTCACATATCTGACCTTATTCACGTATCTGACCTTATTCACGTATCTGACACTATTATTCAAAAAAATAAAATTTCTTCTTTTTTGTCAAAACATCTATTTTGGATACTAGCTTTGATTGTATCCGTGTTTTGATCATTCTTGAATTTTACACCACTTATGATTATTTTTGGGGTATTGTTGGACATGGATAAAACAAGTCTGAATCCTTAATCCTTAATCCTTGTCATTTTGTTTCCTTTGGATTCGTTCTTTAAAAATATTTTCATCATCCTCGGTCTTAAATGATGATATTATTGAATATCTTTGGCTGTAGTATGATGTGAATAAGATGAGATGAATGATTTCTTTTTAAATAAAAGGAATTTCCTTTATTTATTATTTTGAATTTCCTTTATTTATTATTTTGAGTATAGTAAGGGTTGATTTGATTAATGTGGATAGTTAAGGGTTAAATCATAAATATTTCAAAATAAAAAGTGGTTATAAAATATTCATTTTGTGGGGAATATTAGTTTGGTGGTGGAATATTAAATCTTTGTCGGGGAATATTAAATGCGGACGGTAGTGACCGTATGTGTGGGCCCATGTGAGCGATTGGATGAAGAAAGCGAGCAAATATAAGTTGGTTAAAAATAACTTGGTAGTTATTATTCAGATTAAGGTATGTTGGAATACCGGTGGTTAAAATACGATGTCTGGCGTGGTTTTGATGATGCTTGCGGTATTACGCAGTATTGTTGAATTATTGATCCTTACGTGAAGGCTTTACTCGATAATTTTTCACGGTGAATTCTTATTCGATATTTTATTTTATTGATTGATAATTCTTTGCGTTGATATTTTTTATATTATTGTTGTCGATAATTGTCTTTGCACATTATCTCCATTATCGGATCGATAATTCATATTATTTGAATAATATTATTAGATAGCATTATTGGCGATGTCTAGAAAGTTACATCGAGGAGAGGTTTGGTCACCTAATTGCGGCGATGAGGAGAAATCCTTATCGGGAAGCCCCTGCTTCACAGGAGCGGCTGGTTGTCATAATTGTGATTACGTAATATTATTTGTGAATAATTAATTATTGATTCATATGATAAAGAAATATTTATTTTATGTGGATATAAATGATGGATTTATTTATGTGGTTATAAATGAAGAAATTATTGTTGAGGTGTTTTATCGATATTTTGCAGTTGGAGGTATTAAAAATTAAATCGGGGGTTTTGAGATATATTGCGGGGTTATAATTTTTAATCAAATAGTTGGATTAATAGTAATTTTTGGGTATGTTATACATACATAAGTTGAGTATATGTCCACAAATTTTGAGCGAATTAAAAAAATGCGAATGATTTGTTATGAATTTTAAGAGGTGTCGATTAGGAAATTAGGGTTATAATTGATTTTGGTGGAAAATTCTAGAATTGAGTGGGCCCCACTTGTGGTTGGTGAAGAAATGTGCTGAATTTTATTTCAAATGTGGTGGGTGGCAATAGTAGCGAGTAAAGCCATCGGTGGTGGTCGAAATGCCTTGGTGGGCTAACATTTTTCTATAAATAGAGAAATTTAAGTTAGAATTGAAAATCACACGAAACAAAGTTTTCTCTCTCTTTCTCTCTATATTATTATTGGCGTATTTTGTGAGTATTTAGATACTTTGAGAGTTCTTTATTCGATCTACAAGTTTCATTCGACATCACTTTGAGCCTTTTTCTTAGAAATCTTGATTCTTTGAGGTAAGGGATATTTTTTTTTCGTAATGATATTATTTCTTGATATCATTATCTTTGAAATATTGATCTGAAGTTTTTATCAAATTTGGAACTTTTTCATATCGGGGTTCTTATTCATGAGTTCTTATTCACGATTCTTATTCATGAGTTCTTATTCACGATTCTTATTCACGAGTCTTATTAATGAAGCGTGAAGATGTTTTTTTGTGGAATTTCTATCTTTTGGTGTCGGAGTTCTTATTCGTGTATACGGTCTTATTCACGCATTATCTGACCTTTATTCACGTATCTGACCTTTATTCACGTATCTGGCACTTTATTATTCAAAAAAATAAAATTTCTTCTTTTTGTCAAAATATCTATTTTGGATCTAGCTTTGATTGTATCCGTGTTTTGATCATTCTTGAATTTTTACCACTTATGATTATTTTTGGGGTATTGTTGGACATGGATAAAAAAAAAATCACGAATCCTTAATCCTTAATCCTTGTCATTTTGTTTCCTTTGGATTCGTTCTTTAAAAATATTTTTCATCATCCTCGGTCTTAAATGATGATATTATTGAATATCTTTGGCACTGTAGTGCGAAGATGAATGATTTCTGAAGAATATCTTTGGCTGTAGTAGTGATGAAGATGAGCATAGTGTTGAGTGTTGAGATGAACATGATGAGATGGTGATTAATATCTTTGGCTTTGTGTAGTGCGAAGATGAGCAGTGTTTAAATGAACATGACCCAGTGATGAATATCTTTGGCTGTAGTGCAAAGATGAATATTTGATTCGGATGTATATTGATTGTTATTACGGGGATAAAAGATGAGCGATGAACTTTTAAATTCATCATAGAAGATAGTAGTTTGCATTCTCTCTTAACTCTTACAATGAATTATTATTTCATTGCGAATATTGATTGAAAATTTGTTATCTATTGTATTTATTAAATTTTTTCCTGTTGAAGACTAACGATAATTTGTTGTATATTATCTTAGTCGTAATATTCTTTCTTGAGCTAGTTGAGCTCACCCTTTTCCTTTTGTTCCATTCTTCTCGGGAGGCGAGAATATAGCGAGATGCAGTGGGGTATGGAATGAAGGTTTTAGAAAGGATTGTTTAGTAGTCCTCACCATTTTGTAAAATAATGTATCGATAAATGTGATGAGGATTTATGTGAGTATAAATATTATACAGAAGATAATATTTGTATTTAAACTCTGATTTCTTGTTGTAATAATAAAGTTGTAGTTGTTTACGTACCGTGTATTGTATTTCGGAATGGGTGATGTATACTATTTTGGGGGCGTCGCGGTTGGTATCGAGCTTAGGGATATGATCTCTGGCGGAGATCGGGGAATAGAACTAGGAGGGAGAGGCAGTAAATCCTTACATTAGTGTGTCTACTGTCTAAAGCTTATTTGTTAGTTAGTCGGTATATAGGGATATTATGTGATATATTGATTTCCTTAATTAACCACTTTTTTTATGCGGTATTTGAGAATGTCATTGAGAATATTATGATGGAGTAAATGAGGGCAGTGTAGTGGAGATGCTGTCTTACCAGCGAGGAGAGCGTCTGTGGTGGCAATGTTCTCTGTGAACAACACCTTTGGCGAGATGATGAGCGAGGGGATGTTTAGAAGCTTTTTGCGGTTCATGCAAAATCGAGACGAGGAGACTTCGTGTTCAAAATCTGAGGAGAAATGATAGCGATTCACGGGTTATCTGACGCCAAGCGATTCGAAGTTGGGACCACGAATTTAAGGAAGCGGATCCGATCATGGCGGAAACATGGGTCGAAACAAATTACAAGATATTCGATGTCTTGGGATGCGGAGAGAACGAAGGTTCCATTCGCCACCTTTATGTTAAAGTGGCGAAGCGGATCTTGGTGGGAATGCGTGAAGCGTACCCATCGGCCTTTTCGGTATGTCTTGGGAGGCGTTTGAGACTATTTAATGACAAATACTTTCACGAAAGTGTTACGTCGTATGAAGGAAGTGGAGTTCATCAGATTAGAGCAAAACAACGTGGCGGTGTCTCGATGCGAGGCAAAGTTTGCGAGTTATCGGTTTGCACCTCATTTGGTGGAGAATGAGGAGCGTATGGCGGATGTTTCTTAGAGGTTTGAAACGGCGTCGTCGATATCTCATTTCTCGTAAACTTTCTCTTTATTGAGGATGTTTAAGCAGGGCTCGATTATTATTAGGCGAGATACGCGATGCACGGTCGTTGAGGACCATAACGAGGATCGTACCGGAGATGGCGATCAGAGAATAATGATAACTGCGGAGAAAAAAGCAGACGGAGGAAATGGTAACCACTACTGGTGGTAATCGTAGTCGTGAAAGCGAAGAAAAGCGAGTCGGGAGGAGATTTTAAAAGGAGATTTAACAGCGACTATGTGAAAGGCAGCGGTCGTGCGTGTTGGTTCTAGGAGGAGAGAAGCGACCACCGGTCGTATCTTCTGAAATCACGAAAAAAAGAGGACATATCGGTCAAAGCGCCCTGTGATTCAAGGTATGCTATAGTTGTGGAAAGGAAGGACATATCGCTTTCGAATTATGCGATGGCGAAACCTAGTTCGTGAGGGACGGTGACTCGAAAAGTATCGAGAAAAGTCGAAGTCAGCGATTAGGGGGAAGGCGTTTGTGTGTGGTGGTCATAATCGAGGAACAAGCGAGGTGATCACGGGTAATTTATTTATAAATTCTTGCGAAGTTTATACCTTACGCAATCTGGGGTCTTTACCCATTCATTTATCTCTCTGCGTGTGCTCAGCGTTTAAACTTGACTCAGGAGAAATTAGACTTTGACTATCTGTGGAAACTCAGTTAGGAGAAACTTTCATCACATCCTTTGTTTATAAATCTTGTTTGATTGAGTTGGCACCATCACTTACACATTGACCTTATCTCTTTAAAGATACTTGCTTTTGATGTGATTTTAGGGATTGATTGGTTAAGCTACTCATCGTACCAAAATTGATTGTTTTCGTAAGGTTGTTGTTAGTTTTCATATTCTAACTTGACTTTGTTATGCAATTCAAACAACTAAACCATTAAAATCAATCATCTTTATCATATCTAATCATAAAAGCTATTCGTTTATTGAAAAGCGGATGTCAAGCTTTCTTAGCCCATGTTATGGATTTGAATAAAGACACGTCAAATTTGAATAATATTCTGTTGTTGTTATTGACTTTCTGGCGTATTTCAGAAGAACTTCGGTCACCCCAGAGCGTGAAGTTGAATTCTTTATTGATCTTGAAACACAGTACAAGCCCATTTTCTAAACCCCCCCATATCGAATGGCTCTATTGAACTTGAGGAGTTAAAGGTCAACTCTGAGGAATTGTTGGACATCGGTTTCATTAAATCTAGTACATCTCCTTGGGGTGCTCTGTTTTATTTGTAAAAAAAGAAAAGGCGGGAGTATCGACTTTGTATTGACTATCGGGAATTGAACCATGTCACCATCGAGAATAGGTATCCTACCTCGTATTGATGACTTGTTTGACCGATTCTGAGGGCGCTGATTCTTTTCAAAAATCGATCTTAGATTACGGATATCATCAATTTGAAAATTAGGCGAGGATATTCAAAAGGCGCCTTGAGAACTTCGGTATGGGCATTATGAATTCTTAGTCGTGTCTTTCGGACTAACTAATGCTCTGCTGACTTTCGTGGATATGATGAGCCAAGTATTGAGGAATATTTGGATCGATTCGTTGTTGTCTTTATTGATGACATCTTATATATTCAAAAGTCGTGAAGATCATGAGCACCATTTGAAATTTGGTACTCGAAGGCCCGTGAAAACCAACTATATGCGAATTGAAGAAATCGAGTTACGGCGAGGAAGTAGCCTTTCTTGGGCATGTAGTGTCAAAACATGGAGTATCTGTTGATCCGTGAAGATTGAAGCAATCTGAAGTTAGAGCAAGCAAAGTCGGTGGTTGAAATCGTAGCTTTTGGGCTTAAATTTGGTTATTATCGGAGATTAGTGGAAGGGTTTTCTCGAATCATTTACTCCATTCTTCATTAACTTTCGGAAGGATCTGAAATTCGTTTGGAATGAAGAATGCGAGAAAAGTTTCAAGAGCTTAGAGGAGACTTATTTTTTTTGTTACAACAATACCATCTGGTTCGGATGGATTTGTTATCTCTGATGATCTTGGAAAAAGGTTAGGATGTGTTCTCATGCTGGCGTGGGAAAGTCATAGCTTTATGCCTCATGACGACAAAAAAAAGTATGAGAGGAATTATCCTACTCGTGATCTAGAGTTAGCGGTGATCGTTTTATTATTAAAGATATGGAGCACTATATATATGGGAGAAAGTGGAGATATATTGGACCGTAAAAGCCTTAAATATTTCTTCACTTCAAAAAAAAGAACTCGACATCTGGCGGCGTGACGTTGGCTCGAGCTATTGAAGACTACGACCACTTTATTGATACCATCTGGTAAAAGCGAGCGTGGTGGTGGCGCGTTGAGTAGAAGAAGATCGTATCACGGGGAGCGAGTGCGATGATGTCAGTATATCGCGTAGAGCCGACTTTAATAGAAAAAGTTAAGGTTGCTCGAGCCCGCAGGGCAGGAGGCGATCGTATGAAGAAGAAAATCTGAAGGAGCTATTAGGGCGAGAATTGATGAAGAAGGAATACTTGAGTCCACTCTAGACTTTGTGTTTCTAACGACTACGATTTGAAGTCAAGATTATGATGGAGGCACACTGATACCATTTGCGATCCATCTGGAAGTACTAAAATGTATCGTGATCTTGACGTACATTTTGGTGGAATAATATGAAGAGAGAGATTGCAAAGTTTATCTCGATGTGTTTAACTTACCCAGCGTGTAAAGGCGGAGCATCTAGTACCTAAGAATTCGTTGCAACCACTTGAGATTAGGAATGGAAGTGGGAACACATTACCATGGATTTCGTTCACGGGTCTTCTACGGTTTCTCAAGGCATCAATCTTTATTTGGGTTATTGTTGATAGATTAACCAAATCTGCTCATTTCTTGCCGTCACGGAGACTTATTCCTTGAGCGTCTTCTTTAGTATATGCGTAAATGAGATTGTGAGGTTGCATGGCATACTGTATCCATAGTTTTGGATCGTGACCCGAAGATTCACTTCAAGATTTTGGGTTAGCTTGAAAAAGCTATGGAGCGCAGTTTGCGATTTAGTTGACATACCATCCCCAAGCAGACGAGATGATCGAGAGAGGACTATTCAAACTCTTGAAGATTTATTAAGACTACTGTGTCCTAGACTTGAGGCGGTTGGGATAAGTATTTACCATTGGTGGATTCTCTACTGACAGCAGTTATCGAGCGAAGTATAGGTGTGGCTCCATTGAAGCATTATATGGGCCGAAAATGTCGTTCTCGATATGTTGGGATGAGGTGGGTGAAAGCGACATTGTTGGGACGAGTTGAAATGCGATATGACTAAAGAAAAGATCAAATAATTGACAGCGTATACAAGCGGCTCAAGATCGACAAAAGAGTTATGCGGATCTTCATCGAAAGGGCGTGGAATTTAATGTAGGGGATCGTGTATTGTTGCGAGTTGCTCCGTGGAAGGAGTTACAAGATTTGGGAAGAGAGAAAGCTCGATCCACGATTTATTGGTCCATTTCAAATTCTTGGTAGAAGTAGGAAATGTAGCTATAGACTTGCGTTACCTCAAAGTATGTCTCGTGTTCATAATGTGTTTCACATGCTCGTGCCGTAAATATGTGAAAGGCCGAACCACGTTATTGAGTTAGAAGCAGGACGAGATAGTAGAAGACTTAGCGCGTATGAGGAGGTACTATCAAGATCTTGGATAGGAAGGGGCATGTCCTGTATGAAAAGGTCATACCCTGAGTTAAAGTTTTGTGGAGGAATCATCTTTATAGAGAAATGACACAGGGAATTGGAAGCGGAAATGAAAGCGAGGTATCCTCACCTTTTGAAACACCAGTGCGTCGTCGATTCGAGGGCGAAATTTCATAAGGAGGGAGGTTGTAAGACCGAAATTTTTTTAAATAAAAGGAATTTCCTTTATTTATTATTTTGAAATAGTAAGGGTTGATTTGATTAATGTGGATAGTTAAGGGTTAAAATCATAAATATTTCAAAATAAGCAGTGGTTATAAAATATTCATTTTTATTAGGGAATATTCGTTTGGTGCGTGGAATATTAAATCTTTGTCGGGGAATATTAAATACTGACGGTATGACCCGTGTGTGAGCCCCATGTGAGCGATTGGATGAAGAAAGAAAGACGAATATAAGTTGGTTAAAAATAACTTGGCGTAGTTATTCTGAATTAAAATTATTGGAATACCGGTGGTTAAAATCTGATGTCTGGCGTGGTGCTTGCGATGCTTGCGGTATTACCTGATATTATTGAATTATTGATCCTTACGTGAAGGCTTTACTCGATAATTTTTCACGGTGAATTCTTATTTGATATTTTATTTTATTGATTGATAATTCTTTGCGTTGATATTTTATATTATTGTTGTTCGATAATTGTCTTTTGCATTATCTCCATTATCGGATCGATAATTCATATTATTTGAATAATATTATTAGATAGCATTATTAGCGATGTCTAGAAAGTTACATCGAGGAGAGGTTTGGTCACTAATTGCGCGCGATGATGAGGGAAATCCTTATCGGAGCCCCCCTCTTTCACAGGAGCGGCTGGTTGTCATAATTGTGATTACGTAATATTATTTGTGAATAATTAATTATTGATTCATATGATAAAGAAATATTTATTTTATGTGGATATAAATGATGGATTTATTTATGTGGTTATAAATGAAGAAATTATTGTTGAGGTGTTTTATCGGTATTTTACGCAGTTGGAGGTATTAAAAATTAAATCGGGGGTTTTGAGATATATTGCGGGGTTATAATTTTTAATCAAATAGTTGGATTAATAGTAATTTTTGGGTATATTATACATACATAAGTTGAGTATATGTCCACAAATTTTGAGCAGATTAAAATGCGAATGATTTGTTATGAATTTTAAGAGGTGTCGATTAGGAAATTAGGGTTATAATTGATTTTGGTGGAAAATTCTAGAATTGAGTGGGCCCCACTTGTGGTTGGTGAAGAAATGTGCTGAATTTTATTTCAAATGTGGTGTGGGTGGCAATAGTAGAGGTAAAAAAGCCATCGGTGCTTGGTCGAAATCTGCCTTGGGCGGGCTAACATTTTCTATAAATAGAAATTTAAGTTAGAATTGAAAATCACACGAAACAAAGTTTTTCTCTCTTCTCTCTCTATATTATTGGCGTATTTTGTGAGTATTTAGATACTTTGAGAGTTCTTTATTGATCTACAAGTTTCATTCGACATCACTTGAGCCTTTCCTTAGAAATCTTGATTCTTTGAGGTAAGGGATATTATTTTTTTTCGTAATGATATTATTTCTTGATATCATTATCTTTGAAATATTGATGATGAGTTTTTATCAAATTTGGAACTTTTTCATATGGGGTTACTATTCATGAGTTCTTATTCACGAGTTCTTATTTATTAATGAGTTCTTATTCACGATTCTTATTCACGAGTCTTATTAATGAAGCGTGAAGATGTTTTTTTTGTGGAATTTCTATCTTTTGGTGTCGGTTCTTATTCATGTATATACGGTCTTATTCACGTATCTGACCTTTATTCACGTATCTGACCTTTATTCACGTATCTGGCTATTATTCATAGAAAAATAAAATTTCTTCTTTTTTGTCAAAACATCTATTTTGGATCTAGCTTTGATTGTATCCGTGTTTTGATCATTCTTGAATTTTACACCTTATGATTATTTTTGGGTATTGTTGGACATGGATAAAACAAAATCTGAATCCTTAATCCTTAATCCTTGTCATTTTGTTTCCTTTGGATTAGTTTCTTTAAAAATATTTTTTTCATCGGTCTTAAATGATGATATTATTGTCTTAAATGATGATATTATTGAATATCTTTGGCTTTGTAGTGCAAAGATGAATGATTCTGAAGAATATCTTTGGCTGTAGTAGTGCAAAGATGAGCAGTGTTGAGATGAACACAATGGTGATTAATATCTTTGGCTGTAGTGCAAAGATGAGCAGTGTTTAAATGAACATGACGGTGATGAATATCTTTGGCTGTGTAGTGCAAAGATGAATATTTGATTTCGGATGTATATTGATTGTTATTACTGGGGATAAAAGATGAGCGATGAACTTTTAATTTCATACATAGAAGATAGTAGTTTGCATTCTCTCTTAACTCTTCTTAATGAATTATTATTTCATTGCGAATATTGATTGAAAATTTGTTATCTATTGTATCTATTAAATTTTTTCCTGTTGAAGACTAACGATAATTTGTTGTATATTATCTTAGTCGTAATATTCTTTCTTGAGCTAGTTGAGCTCACCCTTTTCCTTTTGTTCCATTCTTCTCGGGGAGGCGAGAATATAGCGATGCAGTCGGGGTATGGAATGAAGGTTTTAGAAAAGGATTGTTTAGTAGTCCTCACCATTTTTGTAAAATAATGTATCGATAAATGTGATGAGGATTTATGTGAGTATAAATATTATGCAGAAGATAATATTTGTATTTAAACTCACTGATTTCTTGTTGTAATAATAAAGTTGTAGTTGTTTACATGCCATGTATGTATTGTATTTCGGAATGGGTGATGTATACTATTTTGGTTGGAATACCCGGTGGTTAAAAACACCTTGTCTGGCGTTGTTGAGCGGTGCTTTTGCGGTATTTGCATTGAATTATTGATTCTTACGTGAAGGCCTTACTTCGAATAATGGTTACGATAATTCTTATTCGATATTTTATTTTATTGATTAATAATTCTTTGCGTTGATATTTTATATTCTTTGTTGTTTGATAATTGTCATTTACGATTATTTTTCATTATCGAAGCAATAATTCATATTATCTGAATAATATTATTAGATAACATTATTGGCGATGTCTAGAAAGTTACATACAGGAGAGGTTTGGTCACTAATAAATTGGCAGGTGATGAAGAAATTCTTATTGGAAAGCCCTCTTTCACAGGAGCGCACTGGTTGTCGATATTGTGATTACGTAATATTATTTGTGAATAATTAATTATTGATTTATATGATGAGGAAAATATTGATTTTATGTGGATATAGATGGAGAAAATTTTTAAAATGACAATTGTTGAAAATTAATATTTTATCTTTTTACGATAAAATAATTCATTTAAATATATTATTTTAATAATATATTAATGGTGATATTTTTACAATGAATGTGGGATATATGAGTATCTGAGGAGGAAGAGTATTTTTGTTGCAATAAATGTTTAAAACATGTTTTGTGTGTTGGTGGACCCCATTTATTGGTGAAATTTGATTATAGCTTTTGTAAAATCGCTTAGTTTGTGGATTTGGTCAATTTCTATTTGGAATTTGGAAAAACTTTCTTCTGCAAAGTTGTAGAGAATTGAATTTCCTATAAAACTTCATGAGATTCGAATTTTCTGATGAAAGGGCTATTTATTATGAATTATTGAAGTTGAAGCTCAAAATAATTGATTTTTGAAGTTTTAATTTTTATTTTATGAAAAACGTTTTTATCATTTTTTTTCTAGAAGGTGGCATGTGGAAATGCTTTGATGAGATTCTGAATTCTAAGGTTGGGCGTATGATTTTTTATATATATATATATATATATTAATTTATTAAATTTTTACTTTTGGTGTTCTAGCGATTTTCTATAAATAAGGTCTTAGGTTAGAATTGAAAATCACACTAGAAGCTGAAGTTTTCTCTCTCTATATTATCGGCGTATTCTTGTGAGTATTTTGAGTATACTTTGAGTATTGCTTTCTCTGGTCTGAGTTCAAGTCATAGCTTTATATCAGGTGTTTCAATTTAGAAATCTTGATCTTTCGAGGTAAGGGATATTTTTTTTTCAGTAATGATATTATTTCTTGATATCATTATCTTTGAAATATTGATCTGAAGTTTTTATCAAATTTGGAACTTTTTCATATGGGAGTTCTTATTCATGGAGTTCTTATTACTATGAGTTCTTATTCACGAGTTCTTATTCATGAGATTCTTATTCACGATTCTTATTCGAAAGTACTATTCATGAAGCGTGAAGATGTTTTTGTGGAATTTCTATCTTTTGGTGTCAGATTCTTATTCACGTATATTCAATCCTTTATTCACGTATCTGCACCTTATTCATAGAAAAATAAAATTTTTCTTCTTTTGTCAAAATATCTATTATGGATACTAGCTTTGATTGTATCCATGTTTTGATCATTCTTGAATTTTACACCACTATGATTATTTTTGAGGTATTTTTGGGCGTGGATAAAAGCAATCTACGAATCCTTAATCCTTAATCCTTAATCCTTGTCATTTTGTTTCCTTTGGATTCGTTTCTTTAAAAATATTTTTCATCATCCTCGGTCTTAAATGATGATATTATTGAATATCTTTGGCTGTAGTGCAAAGATGAATGATTCTGAAGAATAGTATGCAAAGATGAGCAGTGTTGAGATGAACAATATAGATTGATTAATATCTTTGGCACGTAGTGCAAAGATGAGCAGTGTTTAAATGAACATGACCCGGTGATGAATATCTTTGGGCTGTAGTGCAAAGATGAATATTTGATTCGGATGTATATTGATTGATGTTACGAGGATAAAAGATGAGCGATGAACTTTTAAATTCATACATAGAAGATAGTAGTTTGCATTCTCTACTTAACTCTTACTAATGAATTATTATTTCATTGCGAATATTGATTTAAAATTTGTTGTCTATTGTATTCTATAGATTTTTCCTGTTGAAGACTAACGATAATTTGTTGTATATTATCTTAGTCGTATATTATTCTTTCTTGGGCTAGTTGAGCTCACCCTTTTCCTTTTTGTTCCATTTTTTTTCTTCGGGAGGCGAGAATATAGCGAAGTCTTAGTCGGGAGGTATGGAATGAAGGTTCTAGAGAGAGTTGTTTAGTAGTCCTCACCATTTTGTAAAATAATGTATCGATAAATGTGATGGAGATTTATTTGAGTATAGATATTGTGCAGAAGATAATATTGGCGGAGATTTTTAAAGATTCAAGTTGGTAAAATTTCAGCTTCACATATTAGCCAGCCAGCCAATAGCTATCTATGCATTTATTGGTTTTTTATTTGCTTGTACATATATTTTTATGGATTATGATCAATGGGTTTGAATTTTTATTTTATTTTTCCAGTTTTAGAGGAGTTAATTACTATAATATAATTGTGTTTATGTATGCAAAATACGAAGCGAGTATCTCTTTTGTAAGGATCCGGTTATATTTTTGGTAAGTTTATTAATTGACCAATAGAGTATCTCTTTTGTAAGGATCCAGTTATATTTTTGATAAGTTTGTCAATTAACCAATAGAATATTGACTCATATATAACTTTTATAACCTTATCTGTGTGTCGGTATTTTATTGATCAAATAACCAACTTACTTCAAAATAAACTTCATTCTACCCGCTTCCCTTTTTTAACATGTGATTCCTTCATTTTTGGAGTATCCATCCATCCATCCTAGTCTCTTTACTAGAGTGAGTTGATTCAATATTGTCTCCAGTCAATAATAAAACTTGGAGCTTAGCCTAGCGTTTTGGACTACTTATTTAGTTTTCCCCTTTTCAATTGTTACTCGTACATGCATAATTACATATAAGCAAAAACTTGCCCGAGTATTTTTTGAGAGGCCGGTTCACCCTGTTTTCTTGATATGAATTAACGAGCAAGAGTGGGGGCAAACTCAAAAAATAAAAGTGATCATATTTTTATAAGAAAATTTAATAATTTCACAAGTCTACACAAATAAATAATATATGAAGTTCACACTCAAATTTCCCTTATAAAAATAGTAATTTCCTAATAAAATTGCTTTATATTTTTAACAAATTAAAAATCTTGTCTTGACTCTCGATTTCTTTTGTCGTGCTAAAACAACGTATATCTATAATTTTAAAATGACTATGTATAAATGTATATCTATATATTTTTTAAAAAAAGAGAGTTATACTTTCTCTGTACTAATTTACACTATTTATAATTATATTAATTTTGATATAATTAATTATTTTATTTATTTTATTTTTAAAACATCTCATATCAAGCTTTAAAATATCAAATATACTCGGATAAAATCATTGCATCGGAAATAGACTTTAAAAGAAATACTATTTTCAATTAAAATAAGTTTTGCTACATCTTTTCAAAAAAAAAAAAAAAAGTTTATACGTATATACTGACTTATTTGTAACCAGTGAAAAACGACACGAATACCCCATAGCTCCAAGGCACTGCAAATCGTGGCTGATTGCCATGGCGGAATGGAAGGAAATAGCAACATGATAGCTGTCTATTACCTATAGAAAGCCAAGCCCTCTTGCACTTCACCAATCGCCGCTTATATATACAACCATTTTTAAACTGTTCATCAGTCTCATGACCCTTCGGCCCTAGCTAGGGCCAACACGCCAATAATTTATTCAGTACGTCTCTAACTTCATCTACATAATGTCATCAGGTCCGACCCCTTTCTCTCTATATTTAAACCCTTTTTACTCTATCATTAAGCGCTAATTCTTATACATATATTGGTTGAGAAGTTACAGTTCGTAAATTAATGGCGAATTCGTTGACAATTAAGCACGGGCTTTCATTTTGGTGTCCTCAATCTGCTTCTCTCAATCGTATTCCTCAGCCTTCTTCTTCTGTTCCTTCTACAAGCTTTCGGAGAAACTACATCGTTGCGTCGTCCTCTTTTGCCAATGATAATCGAGAGTTAGTGGCTTTTTCTGAGTTCAGATCAATATTGGTAGATGTATTTTATCATTTCAGTTGAATTGAGAGTTTTGTGTGCAATTTGTTGCAGATTTGTGATAGTTGGAGGTGGAAATGCTGCTGGGTACGCAGCTCGGACTTTTGTCGAACATGGAATGGCCAATGGAAAGCTTTGTATTGTATCCAAAGAAGTAATCTTTTCTCCCCTTATACACTCAATTTGAATCTGTTGTTTGATTGGGTGATGTATGAAATTGAATGATGGTATAATTTTGAACTATTTACATAATTTACCCCCCAAATAATGCAAAATGGAATGGAGATTGTTTAAATTTTGATGAAAGTTATGTTTTTTATTTTATTAATCTACTATATGCAGGCGTATGCGCCTTATGAACGACCTGCTTTGACAAAAGCTTATCTGTTTCCTCCTGATAAAAAGCCAGCACGTTTGCCCGTAAGTTCAATTTACTCCTTCTATTCAGTGAACTCAATTTGTGAACTTTATTTGCCTCCCCCTTGAAAGGAATCTGACAATGCACATTACTCGTGCTTTATTATCTCATTAAGCATGAATAATTTGGTATGGTATGGAATATGGATGTGATATGTAGGCAAGTGCTTTAGGCTCAATGAGTGTTTGAGACCTTGCTTTACTGCAATATATCTCTTATTAATGTCCAATGCCATAGATTGTTACTAACTTCAATGCGAATATGATATGCTAGGGTTTCCATACTTGTGTTGGCTCAGGTGGGGAACGACAGACTCCTGAGTGGTATAAGGACCAAGGCATTGAGGTATTTTTTATTTTTAAGACATGATATTGACATTACAGTTTTTGCTATCATTTAAGTACAAGTTTCAACCCAGTGTACAAGCTGAACTTGCTTTGATATTAATTATTATTGCTCTTTACATTTCTGTTGGCATTAGTTTTTTCAAATTGTTTTTGTTCCTGTTTTCATGACATTCAATTTTTTTGAATAAATTGGAATCAATACAAAGCCAATTACTTGTAAACATATAGTTTGAATGGCATCCATTACTTATGAAAGCTTTTATTATAGTCTTGATATAACACTACATTTTCCTCCCCCTACCCATCCCATCCCATCCCATCCCATCCCATCCCATCCCTCTTTATTGTACTCGGAGATAATTATTTTTCGTTTTAAGTAAAGCCCATTCTAGCATATGGTTTTTCTCCTTCAAATCAACGTGGATGACAACTGGACGAAATTTGGAGTTACCTCATCATAAGGACTCAGAGTCTCTTTTCAAACCATTTGAATTAGGTAAGACGGTTAGTTTTGAGATATGAGTTGCTAATCAGCTATTCAGAAAATAAAATAAAAGGAAAAGTTGCTAATTTAAGTTATAGAGCTTTGTTTTTTCATCTTTCCGGCACTATTTAATCAAGAAATAAATAGAAAAGCCAATAAAAATGGTTGTAGCTTAAATTATGGCTGAATGCTTTTAAAATATATTATTCTTTTTCTAGGAAAGTTTGGCCCTAGATTGCCCAATATCTTGCGTATAGTGTGTATGAGAAGACAGATAGTTTGGATTGAATATTTACTTGTGGCTAGCCTAATCAGAAATGCAACTACTAGATCATTTTTTTCCTCATCAACCCCCCTCCCCCACTGCCAACACTTTTAATACAAAAGTACCCCCATCCACTGAGCAGAAGCGAGCACATCTTAGCCAACGGTAGTTTAGATTGCTACTTGTGAATTTGATTTTTCTGTTGTGCAGATGCTGTATGAAGATCCAGTTACAGGTATTGATATTGAAAAGCAAACTTTGATGACAAATTCAGGAAAACTCCTCAAGTATGGTTCCCTTATAATTAGTACCGGATGTACAGCCTCCAGGTACAATCATTCTATCAGTAATTAGTTACAAATAATTATCTGCCGTCTCTGGATTATGCAAACTCCCTGTCCTACTTGTCTCTGTTGGAATCAAGAATGATTATTTGGAAGACTAAGTCCTAAGCAATTGCATTGATGATCATAAATTTTCAACATGTGTATCTTTATTGTACATAGGAGCCACTCACTTGGTACTTTTTTCAGTATGTTCTTACAAAAAAATTAAAAATAAAAGAGGGTATCCATATCATAGTCTCAACAGTTGCAAAAACATGTTTGTTGTTCTATGGCTATAATCAGTCATCTTTCATTGGTCTATTAGCTTGGAGCTAATACTTCGCTTGTGTATTATCATTACCTACTACTCATAGCTATATTAGCATTCAAAGCCACCAACACATTTTAAAATTTTTAGAAGGCTGATTAAAATCTGCACAAATGAAGAAAGATAAAAACTTATGTCCCTTGCCTTCAGATTCCCAAGAGAAAATTGGAGGAACTTTACGGAGTTCATTATATTCCGGATGTTCTTGATCTTTGATTCACTGATTTCATCACTGGTATTTCTTTTTTCATTGTAATTCCACTTTCATTTAGTATTGACTACTCAGCACTGCACAAGACTGAATGTATTGAAATTTGTATGCTTGGTTTCAATTGGTTCAGAGAGTGGAGTTGTTGTGCATATAGTGGTTGTAAAGTAATATTTGTTTCAATTTGTAGGGGAAATCACAAAAGGTGGTAGTGGTTGGTGGTGGTTATATTGGTATGGAAGTTGTAGCAGCTGTTGTGGGTTGGAAACTAGATACAACAGTAAGAATATAAACAATTTATAAACGTCTATTGTAATCTTTCTTGTAAGTTTATATGTCGGGCTCTGTGATGTGCTTTGTTGATAAGTTCAACTTATATGGTATTTGGGAAAACATAGGTTATATTTTCGGAAAACCATCTTCTGCAAAGACTATTTACTCCTTCACTTGCCCGGAGATATGAAGAACTCTTCCAAAGCAATGGTGTCAAATTTGTTAAGGTTCTCTCTCTCTCTCTCTCTCTCTAAGTTACTATGTTTTACTTTACTAAGAACTTGCAGCATATGTAGTTCTGAATATCGTTATTTATTCTTAGGGTGTCTCTATAAAAACATTGGAAGCTGGTTCTGATGGACAAGTTGCTGCTGTTAAGCTTGAAAATGGTTCTATAATAGAAGCGGACACGGTAATGTGCTATCATATTTCTTGGATTCATTTTGTTGTTTAGGTTGTAAGGCACACATAATATTTGGTGTTTATTTTTTCAATGTTGCAAAATGGAACAAATTTGGTTATTTTGTCTCTAAAATTGTTTACGTAGTTGAGAACATCTAGTAAAACTTTATTTGTTTTTCTCCCATGAGCAGATTGTTATTGGTATTGGAGCAAAACCTGCTGTCAGTCCCTTTGAAAGGGTTGGCTTAAATACTACTGTTGGTGGAATACAGGTCAATGTTTCTTTCTACTTTTTTTTATATATATATATATATATATATATATATATATATATATATATTAAATTTATTTGTCATGGGGGGAGGGGGGTTTAAATACAGGTTAGCTTTTCAGTACATGGGAGTTATTTCAATTTCAATGTTCACATAAATATTATGCTAGTCTACTTAGAAATTCAATAACTAACTTACAGAAAAAGAAAATAACTGAACATAAAAGAGATTTGAACAATATATGAAGAGCTTTATTTAATCACTGTGAGCAAATCGTTTTTATGATACGTTAGAAATGACCATATAAAGCTAATGTTACCACTTTATTTCTTTGATATATTTTGACCTTTCTCAAATGTATATATTTCTTCTGAGAAATCTTGAGTCCTATTATGTCAAACAAAATAAAAAAGTCTTAGATATGGTACTATTGTAGTTTCTGAATTTGATTCAAGTAGGATGCACTCTTTTTTATGTTTCATATACTAACGAATTATGTTTTTAATTTCAGGTCGATCGTCAGTTCCGAACAACTGTACCTGGAATTTTTGCTATTGGTGACGTAGCAGCCTTCCCGTTAAAGGTATGCTTTCTTTTGTACTGATCAACGTGTCTTAGTAATCATTTTATTTTATTGATGAAATTACACGTAATTTATGCTGAACAGATGTATGACCGCATTGCTCGGGTTGAACATGTTGACCATGCTCGCAGATCTGCACAACACTGCATCAAATCATTACTAACTGCACAAACTCACACGTAAGTCAAAGTTTTTCCTCATGGAAACGGAACTTGCTTCACTACACGGTGGAATCTTCCTCAGTGAATCAGCAATCTTTATAATCGCATTACTGTATTATATACAGATACGACTATCTTCCATATTTTTACTCGAGGGTCTTCAAATATGAAGGGAGCCCAAGGAAAGTATGGTGGCAGTTTTTTGGGGACAACGGTACGAATGTGTACTGCTTGCATTCTATTTACAATTTTTCATTTGGCCAAAGTCGTACATATAATCTTGTAGTTGGTACTAAATATTCAATTAAGAATTTATCAGAAAACTAATATACTCTATTAATGAACAGTTGGGGAGACTATTGAGATTGGGAACTTTGAACCAAAGATTGCAACTTTCTGGGTAGACTCTGGTAATATTCTGTTAAATACTGTCTGTGTGTGTGCACGCGTACCTGTGTGGCTGCACATGTGAAAGAGAGAAGATTATACACTAGTTTACACAAACTGCAATAAAGGTTTCTTGTGTTCTTGCTGCTCTGCAGGTAAACTTAAGGGGGTTCTTCTTGAAAGTGGAAGCCCTGAGGTATGTTTTATACAGATGTTTGAATTGACATCTGCAGATAAGTTGCTAGCATAATGCATATATATGTCAATGTTCTGCTTAGAGGAAGATTGCAGCTTTGAAAAATCAACAAAGAAAAAAAGTCAAACTGTTTTAACAAAATCAATGATCAACTTCTTTTATATTTTAAGTCTGTAGATGTAGCATCTCCAGAAATAAACATTGATTAGCAGAATAGCGGAAATGTTATTTTCGTAGGAATTTGTGGTAATGCTGGAAGAAGAAGCCAGCACAAAATCCTTGCACTTTTTGAAGAAAATTTGTGATTGGCAAAGCTTGACCGAGTATAGTCCTAGCGTACTATATAATGTGTACATAAAATTCCAATTGTTAGGGAAGTGTTGTTGCGGAAGTAAAACCTTTTATTGCCAGAGCAAGTGCCATAGTTTGATCATGTACTTCATGCATAAATTACTGAACTTTTTCAAGCAATACAATCTATTTCCCTTTCAACAACATTTCCCTAGTATTATGATAACATGTTCATGTATGTTCCTAGTGTAACATAGATCATCCCAAAACAGTAATTTCTTAGAATTTTTCTAGAAGTAATTCACGATATATCAGAACAAGTGTGCTTTTTTTGTTGAGGTCAAGACAATTTTGTTAATGTGTAACAAATCACATCTAGGAGTTACTGTCAATGCTGAAACTTGAATGTAATAAAGAGGTTCAAGAAAAGGGAAACACTTAGTCCTTGATATTAAAATTCTCTAGGACAGAACATGAAGATTGGTGGGGATGTCTTGCTTCCCAACAGCCAAGACGTGCTTTTATTATGGGTGCAACATAATCTAAAACCCAGTTGCAGCTTCACGGGCAATATTTTCAAGCTGATAAATTATGTTGAAATATAGAAGTGGGTATTTTTTATGGCTGACAAAATACATATATATTAAACTCAGTTTAAATTACACAGTAATAGAAGCTACATTCTTTTGTCCTAATGGATATAGAGGACTCGTGCACCAAATATCAGTTTCTCAAGTTGGTAATGGAAACCACTGGTTTTGGTTAGTACTGCAATAAAGAACCTCCTATATCAATCTTGAGCGAGTTAACTATTCCTGATCAACAGTATATTTGTGATCTCTTACTATGTGGACCTCCAAAACAGAAAACTTAAACTGATAGATGGTGTTTAGCTGCATTAAGTAACATTTTTCTTGCATGGAAAAACTAATTTTTCCTCTTATATTTTTAGGAATTTCAACTCCTTCCTAAACTAGCAAGAGGCCAGCCTTTCATTGACAAAGCCAAACTTCAAAATGCATCTTCAGTTGAGGAGGCACTAGAAATTGCCCAAGCTGCCTTACCGGTCGAAGCTGCAGTTTAGTTAGTGCCCATCTATGGAGCTGCTTTTTGCATAATAGCCAACAGTAGGACAAGCTTTATGTTTTGGTACAATAATGCTTTTTGAGGGAGAGTTGTTCCTCGTAACATTTCCCTGTATTTTTTCCTTGAGGGTTGCAGAAAATGTGCTGAATTGCTTTATGCCTTGTACCTATAACCAAATTCGTCAACATCTTATCTGGCAAATCTATTAGTAACAAATTTGTTGTTAAAGTTACATTTATTACCAGCTCTGCTGTATCAACCATGTTTTCTTCTTCTAGGCAACCCAATTTGAGCATTACTATTGAAAACTGGGGATCAGTACAGTACATTAGCTACCTTTATGCTGTGTTGGGATCATCGAAAAATTGCTTCGGCTTCACGGACATAGATAGGCATCATCTGGCATGACAAACACCAAACTGTTTACAGTTGGAATTAGAGATCACTACGTGACTGGTCAATATACAACTTTAATTACATTATCACAACAACAAAGCATTGTACGAACCCAGCAACCAGTCTGGTTATTCATCTCTTTATTGGGCTGCACTATTCCCTATGATTTTAGACAATACTACTCCAATAAGACTGGAACCAAAACCAATAAACTGGGACTGCAACCTTCAGAGTTGAGACATTCTTTGATAATTACATATAAAGTTATTAGAACCAAATCGGAAAAGATATCAAAGTTATTACCTTATCATTCACTCTTCTTCTTCTTCTTCTTCTTCTTCTTCTTCGAACTTGGGTTGTCACTTCAAATACCCATCATCTCTTCAATCATCATTTTCACCAGCATATCAGAGACATACATACATATATAAACAAACTTAAAGGGTAGAAAGCTCAACCATCAAAAATTCAAATCAAATCAATAATCATTTTCACCAGCATGCAAACTTCTTTACAAGAAAGGTCATTCAAAGAAACGGTGCAAATTTCCCTCCAGAGAATGGCTTCTCTACGGTGCAACCTCAAGTAAAGCCCAATTGGTCAACAATATGACCTAGGCTAACTCTCTCTCTCTCTCTCTCATATATATATATATATATATATATATATATATATATATACATGTGATCATACACAAGGAAAATGTAATCTCTCTCTATACTAATAAACCTCCATATATATACAGTTGAATGTTTATGTACTGATTTTTACACCGGAGAGTGATCGAGTGCAAAAGGGAAAAAATTAAAATTAATTATACATTATTAATAATTTTATACTACTATATGGCAAGTTTATTGGCGCTCCTTAGTTTGGTATAATTAGCTAGGACATTTATATATAATCCAAACTCTCATGACATCTCAATTACTATTTTCTTATTGATTAAAAGTTGATGATATATTATTAATCATCATTTATCTCTAAAGTTTATTGTTTATAATTTTTATTATTTGGCTGGCTGCCTGGTTACTACTATATTATTTTACCCCTGCGTAGAACCAAAAAGACCTCAAAGTCCCTACTGAAAAATCGATACAGGGAAGACTTTTACTTTGTCTTCTTGTTTCTTCGACCATCCAAGAAGGGAATCTCTCTCTCTCTCTCTCTCTCTCTCTCTCTCTCTCTCTCTCTTTCTCTTTCGACCTCAACGATTAATCTCCGGAGTTTTTAATCCTCCCTTTGTTCTGCAAACACAAAAGTATCATTTGATTATTTTATTATTACAAATGTTTCACTTTTATTAATAGTAATTTTAAGTTATACTCCCTCTCCCTCCCATGATATCCCGCGTTTTAGATGATTTTATTTTTTCTAAATTATTTGATATAATCTATTTAGAGAATTAGTCATAATTTTTTAAAATTACTCCTCATGAAAAAATATTACAGATGAGGGAGAATGAGATAAGTATATGAAGAAAATTATTATAGACAATTAATACTATATTTAATGATATACAATCATTTTCTTAATTCTCGAATTCAACTCTAAAACGTCATATATTATGGGATGAAGGAGTACAATTTTTTTCAAGTCTATCATCAAAATTCTCTTATCATGTTATTATTACTAAGCTAAACGCTAAATAAATCTAAGTATAAAATATGAGTATTGCTATGGTGACAAAAGAATCTTTAAAAATAACTTAAAAAATGATATGATAAAGTGTAATTTAGTTAATGATCCACCATAAATCGATAAATTTAGTGATAATAACCTATCACAATCAACCATGTCATTTTGTTTCTATTTTTGTAATCACTCTTTTGTCACCAAAACATAATTGATAAAATATACTTCATAGTTCTCCAAAGGATGAACAAAGTACAAATTTTACACATTAAAAAAAAAAAAAGTAGAAGAAAGAGAGTAAATAAAGTTTTAAATTTCTCCTTAGTGGTCCCATAAAATTCATAAAGTGATTGGTAATTTTATTTTTCTACACTAATGAACTCCATTAAATGACATAATTACACTTCATTTTATATACTTTATCTTATTCTTTTAGGACAAAAATAATTATACATTTAATTATTTTTTTAAGGACAAAGATAATATGTTGTAACGACTTAGCCTTGAGCTCGAATAAATTGTCCCAAAAATACTATTGAGTACCATTGAAACCTTGTGCGACACAAGTTAGACACACACAAATATGATGTAGTTTTGATTAATAAAATAGTAAAATGTCAAAATAGTCATTAATGAAAATGATGAACTGTAAAAAATTGACATTAATAAAAAAACTTTTAAAATAATTGTGTATGTCATGCACTTAATCTGATATAGTTTTGATTAATAAAATGGTGAAATATCAAAACAGACATTAATAAAAATGATGAAGTGACAAAACTGTAATTAATAAAACCTTATTTTAAGGCACAAGTTTGAATGTATTTAAAACACATACTCATTTTCCCCTACATAATTGTATCATTACATTTTGGATAATGATATATTGCGACTTTACATATTGATTTTTTTATTGCGCCGTAGATAAATTTAATTAGTAATATTTATATGATTTATTTGATACACTTGACTAATTTTATAATTCTATCCAAAAACATGCAAAACGTCATCGATTGTAATTCAATAATTTTTTGCAATCAATATAAAAATTAAAATCTTTCGCAATATATAAAAATAATAAATTTTTATCACCCAATCTCTATGCCTCACTAGTTTGACTTGTTTTGGCATTACTATAAAAGGGACTACTGATATTTTTCTCTTGTTCTAGTTATCCTGCAACTCTTCATTATATCATCTTCTTTTTCTCCTTCACAACACAACATATACATAATACATGTAAATTTATCTCTCTAAATCCGCAGTCAGTCCATTCAACCCCTTAGCCGGAACTCCAAAATCCAACTACCCGGCTGAAATGAAGGTGAAATTTCCCTCTATTCTTCTGCCAAATAATATATATATATATATATGTGTGTGTGTGTGTGTGTGTAAATCAAGTCAAATAGATTTTATATGTTTATCTCATATCTGTGGTGTGTATATATATATTCATCGACTAATAAGCTAAATTTTGAGAAACACCAGTAATATTTCCTGCAGAGTTTCCATTACTTCTAGAGGAAGTTTAAACTAATAATATCTATATAGTTCCAATACTTTATCATCCTAATTTTGTCCTTTCTTTTATAATTAACTTTGAAACTACTACTTGGTAACTTTGCTATGTGGGATCCTCCTTCAATCAGATGATGTCCAATTAACAGAATCTCCTCTGGTGAACTTCTACTCTGTTTTTGAAATATTTTGTTTCTTCTTTCTTCATTTTGTTTCTTCTTTCTTCATTTTTTTTTTTGCAGAAAGTGGTATTGAAATTGGAGATATATGATGATAAAGAAAAGAAGAAGGCAATGAAAACAGTTTCCAGCCTTTCAGGTTCTGAATTTGATCTACCGCTATGTATTCCCTTGGTTCTATAAAGTGATATAAAGTTCCTAACATACCATTACTTTTATTCTCTATTGACCGATTACTTTCGTGTCACCACGACTATATTTGAAAAAAATAAAATTATCTTTAAAACTCTTCATTTTACAATTGTATATCTAATTTTGGAAGTGGGGGAGTGTTAGTTATATATTTATAGAAGCCCTAATTAATTTTGCTGGTTTTAATACTATATATGTAGGAATTGAATCTATAGCTATTGATATGAAAGATAAAAAGTTAACAGTAACTGGCGACGTTGATCCGATTGCTGTGGTGAACAAATTGAGAAAAGTATGGCACACAGAACTATTAACAGTTGGACCAGCAAAAGAACACGAAAAGAAAAAAGATGAAAAGAAAGACGAAGGCAAAGAAGATGGAAATAAGAAGAAAGATCAAAATCAACATATTCAAGATGTTATGAATGCCTACCAGAGTTACAATCCTTATATTATGCGCCAATATGTTGCCCACAGTGCAGAAGAAAACCCAAATGCATGTGTTATCTGTTAACCACGAGATTATGATCCGTATGCAAATAGGTGCGGTAATATTAAGTGCAACCTTTTCTAATGTCTAAACAAAAAACTTGACCAATTTGCAACTTCTTGGAATCGTGGTCCAGATAACACATAAGGTTTCATTCATGTACAGTTCATAATTTTGGGTTGTTTATGAAATTTGGTGTATAGGCAGTAGTATATTTAGGAATTCGAAAAGGATTTCGATGAACATTCTTGTTTTGTTATCTTAGATAATGCAGATGCTTGATGGAAAAAATTGTGCTTACAAGTTTTAGTTTATAGTTTTCGTATGCTTCTTTAAATTAAATTCACAAGTGAAACATTGTTGTGAATCCTGAGCTTGAGCTGTAGATTTAAATTTAAAGGCCATACATAATGTTTCTCAATGTTCTTATCTGCTCTTTAACATATGAAAATTATATAGAAACCTTTTTGGACATCGAATTACAAGAACATTTTATTGGGCAAGTGCACCATACTTCAACTACCAAGATTCTGTTGGATTTCAGGATTTGATTACTAATTTCCTCCAGGATAAGAGGGATTTTCCTTTCTTCACTCTGGTTTTAATATATGGAGCCCTTTTGTAATCCAAATTTAGCAGAAATATTATACTACTAAACTTGCAGAAAGGCCATATAATTATTTATTATTATTGACTGTTTGCACCCTAATGCAGGCCTTGGTATCAGACACACTTCATGATGTCATGCGTAATGCCAATTTGTCCACCAAATTATAACTAATCTTTGGTTTTTTAAGCAGAATTTATTTGCGATTCCTGCATCATCCTTGCGCTGTGCCTGTGAGGAGTTAGCGTGTTACAAGCAGCAGCAGAATGGATATAATACTAATTCATAGTCTGGCTTTTCCCCTTCCATTTAGCCAAACAATGAAACAAGTTGAAAATGTAATAATCAAGAGAAAATGACATCAAATGTCATGATTATCTAATCGCTTTATTTTTTTAATAGAGACGACCAAGGCTTAATTTACATGCCGGAACATATAGAAGCTATTAGGTCTATTATGCCTAATCTTATGTTGGAGAAACTGTGTAATTACTGATGGTAAATCACAAGAATTCTTATACTCAAGAATGAAGTAAAATAAAATTTCAGTTATTAATTAACACTGCAATCAGCTACATATGTGGAATTTGAATTCAATGGTTACAAAAGCACTCCAATAGAAGGACACCATCCAAGCTTGCTCAAATAGAAGCCAGATGCATAACAGTGGAGGCAGCAGCAGTTGTAGGAAGAGTTAGTAGCAGTAGTAGTAATAATAAGAAATAGTAGCATCAGTTGTAGAAAGCAATAGCATCATATTTAGCCTTTTGCAAAAAAAGTAATCCAATCAGGGTATACCCGAAGTTACATAGTCCTATCTGATGCAACGTTATGCACCAAATGGCAAAAAACATGGGTTACTATACCAGAAAGAATGCTTTAATAACATAAAAATGATGAAAGCTCACAATGTTATATGTAAGTCTTAGCCTGAGGCCCTGAAGGAATGGCATAACACTTGGTGTGCATTCACACAATTTAAGTCCTAGCCTGAACAAGGGGAGAAGCTAGAGGGGAGTGAGGCGACATCATGTGAGGTGTCATCATAATTTCTTCACGCCTACTGAATGATAAGCTGACTTGAAGGCTTCTTTGAGAGCATTTTCTCTTGGCATTTGCCTCCATTACTCCCTTGGTTTGAAGTGCAAACTTTCTAATTCTTCGTAGAGCAACTATCATCGTCTCATCATCCATATTCGCAAAGCAGACCCTAAACCAACCGGGCTCTGAGCAATGAAACGAAGAACCAGGCGAAACATTGAGCTTCACATCCTTAATTACAGACCGCCAAAGTTCCATCTCGGCCTCAAAACTAGGCTGCTTAAGAAGTTTACGCAAGTCCATCCATTAAAAAGCCCAGCATTGCCATTCAAATGCCGAATGCCAACTTGTGCTAGTCCTCGAGTGAACCCCTCCTGCCTTGCAGCTAGTCTTTCTCTGCTCTCCACTATAAATTTCTCAACAAACATTTCATCAGATAACATTGATGCAATCAGGTGCTGTGTTTGGGAAGAAACTAGTCCAAAACTCGACATTTTTCTAGCACAATTTACAACTGCATCATTGTAGGAGTACACAATGCCAATTCTGAACCCCGGAAAGCCCATGTCCTTTGAGAGACTATACACAATGTGTATAAGATCGCGGTTGCATACGATATCTTCCTTTATTACCTCAGCAATGCTGACAAAATCGGGTTGGTTGAACACCGTGGCAGCATAAATTTCGTCACATACCAGGTGGATGTTTTTTTCGTTGATAAATTTAACTACATTTATTAGAGTCTCTCTGTCTAATATTGTGCCTAATGGATTGGATGGATTTGTTATAAGCAAGCCCTTTACTTTGATGTTGGATTCTCGTGCTTGCTGATATGCAGCTTCCAAGGCTGTTATGGTGATTTTGAAATTGTTAGAGCTCTCACATACCACTGGAAGAAGCTGCACCCCTGTTCGCCATCTTAAATCTCGATCAAATCTGCAAGATTTAATACAAAATTTTGTTAGTATGTGACAGAAAATTCATCTCTAACTACGAAATAGGAATAATACATAGCATTTTCATGTACATTCTGAATAAATTTAAGTCCCAATGATATCTGTTAGGTCATGATATTTTCTCTCATTGGTACCGAATTGGACGCCTACATATTCGATTAGTCCCATCGGTCTTCACTATTGGGGTGTTGACATTATTGCCTACTAATCACTTTATTATCTTTATTAAGTCCTTCTAATATCGGACCCAATCAAATGGGTTTCAACCCATCATATATTTAAATATCTACATCTTTGACTCAGAATGATGAAAAAAGCATGACGGTTGACTTGTAGAACCCGCCATACATTAATGTGGATGGGATCATAACCCAAATGGTGAAAAAAATGACCAAAAGCGGTGGATAAACTACATGCAATGGTCAAGAACCCATCGATCAAGGGGTGTGTCAGGTAGTAGTGGGTGGCACAGTAATCCATGCAAAGAGAGTATAACTTAGAAGGAAGTCTTCACAAAGAGGTACGTTCTCATACACGTCTTCATTCATAATCACGTACACACAATCTAGAATTATTATCTCCCTCTCAACACACTAGACATTACATCCTCCATTGTTAACCTTGTGAACACGTTGACTGACTCTCACGCCTGAGCTATCCCCCGACGGAACAGCCGTCAAGCTTGTGGTGTTTATCGTGTTTACTGTGCAGGATCAGGGCGTCTTACGTGATTGGGACGTGGCAGAAGATCTTGGCGTTAACATTGGCGCTAGAAGGAGGGGTCTGCTCTAGTGTCATTTAAATTTTCAATCACGATTATTTAACCTACTTCGGAAGATGATGAGGAGTAGAGATGGTACACCGGAGGAGGCAGCGATGGTCACGCGGTTCATCACCGCCTCGTTTCAAAGAAAGGATCGTCTGGGTCCTTCTAAAAGTGCTCACGAAAGCACGGCCTCTAAGCACAATTCAGGAGAACTTCGTCCGAAGATCCATGGTGGAGCCAGACGGAAGTTGATTTTCAATGCTGATAAGGAGCGTGATCATGATCGGTAGGCGGAAGGCTCACCACCGGGACTCATCGTCGAAATGGTCAAGAAGACAGAGCTGCCAAATTGGCGAGGATGGCAGACAAGCGAGATAAGGCTTTGGAGGTTCTGTTAAAACAAAGGGAAGATATAGCCAACAGATGCTTGGTTGTGGTTGAGTTAAGGGGACGAAGCATCTAGCCGTATTGTTCAAAGAGGCGGAGTAGGCATAAGGAGATACCACGGCGAGAGGGTAAAGAACCGGAGCATTCTATGCATGTGTCAGAGATCGTTCTCGCAGTGGGAGGAGATCGAGGAGCAAAACTCCTCAGCCTCAAGAAGGCGGCGATGGTCGTTGGTTCACAAAGATCGCGGCGATGATGAGACGAAGAAGCGGTCGAGAGAGATCGTGCGAAACCGAAGAAGAGAATACCAAAGACGACCATTCTCATCACGAGGATGGAATTATACGTCGAGTAGATCAAGAAGTCCCCGAGGCGGTGGGATCGACGGGGAAGAGGTCGATCCACTCAAAGCGCCGAATGTCGCTCGGGAGAAGGAGGTCTCATCGCAACCCGAAGGTGTTTATTTTTACGGTGAAGGAGTTGAAAAGCTCTCCAAAGCAAATTGGCCGAGGTCCAACAGGTGAAAGACACTCCGGAAAGAAGGCATCCCTTTTTCCTCGGATATTCTCAAGGAGAAGACAGATATAACCAAAAAGTTGCCTCGTGATGGAGAGCTATGATGGGTCCAGGAGATCCCATGACCATAGTTAGGCGCTCAACCTAGGGTGATGGACTATTATGACTTCACCGATCTTCGCCAAGTGTCACACTTTTGTCACGACGACGAGAAAAGACGAAGACGGTGGATGGGGACTTTACCATCGGATTCGATTTCTCTTGGACCGAACTTTATGATAAGTTCCATGACGTTTTGGAAGCAATCAAGAAGGGGAAAGCCTTCTGTGTTCTTTAGACTTATAATCCGGCATAGATTCACCGGTGAATCTTTAGGCAATATGTAAAGAGGTTTAGAGAAGCGGTTGGTCGGTGTCCAGACCTTAATGATCTCAAGTTGTCAGGTTTGTTCGAGCGGGCTAGATCCGGTTAAGTCCGAGAAGTTGGTGAAGAAGTTGATGTTTCACCATCCGGAAAACTGGCGGAAGCCTTTGACAAAGCGAAGGCTATATTGTCGTAGTAGAAGAGGCTATGAATAACTTTGAAAAATCCTCTTTGGTCCAATTAAAGGAGATAGAGGTTCCCAAGACGAAGTTGATCGGAGGAGAGTGGGGGATATAATCAAGGGTCGTAAAGCGGTTCAAGAAGTCTGATAATAACTCGTGGCGGCAAGGCGTGATCGTCAACTGTTTTCGCTTAGAAGGTTAATAAGGTCCACACCCAATTGAACACAGAAAGGTCGGTAATTTTGGATCAGATCAGAAACCAGCCTTTCTTTGAGCCACCTCGTGATAATTATAGGACGGGACAAGGCAACCCTCGTAAATACTGTGGTTATCATCAAGCTGCTGGCCATGACACTAATGAGTGTTGCAATTTAAAGGATTTCGTGGAGAAGAAGAAGATTAGGCTGCTTCTCGATTGAAGATGTGGCCGAAAAAGACCGCCAGGATCAACAGACTATCAACCGTACTGTTCAGATGGTTCAAGCACCACTCATCCAAAATGCTCCAGTACCACCGCCAAGGCACGTCGTTGATGTAATAACCGGTGGGTCTGTAGGGAAGTTGGTAGGGAAGAAGAGAAGGGCTTACCTTGATTCGGTCATGTCTGTGACAGATGCTACCCTGAAGATTGACAGACCATTCCCGGGAACCGTCATATCATTTACGGATGCAGATTATCCTTCGGAGCCCATCGAGCCACATGAAGGGGCATTAGTGATCACAGCACAAGTGGGCTCGGTGGATGTGAAACGCATGATGATAGACAATGGATCTTCGGTGGACATTCTGTATGCCCATGCTTATCAGAGGATGCGCCTTGATGGGCACAAAATGGAGGTCGGGCAGGAGGCCCCTCTATACGATTTCGACAACGACCCAGTCAGAGTTGCAGGCACTATTGAACTCCCAGTTATCTTCGGCATAGCACCTCAGCAGGTAGAGATAACGTGCAAATTCTATGTTGTGCATATGGATTCAGCTTACAACGCCGTACTGGGAAGGCCTACATTGACGGCTCTTCAGGCTGTGACCTCCATCCCTCATTTCAAAATCAAATTCCCTACGGCGCATGGAGTAGGAGAGGTGGCGGGAGACTTAGATCTGGCCCGACGATGTTATCGAATCTTTGTTATTTCGTCCCGGAATGGGGATCAAAGAAAGAAAAAGACAATGGCAATTGAGATCGAACCCTTCACCGGAAGCGATTCGGGCAGATTGGTAATCCCCGGGGAGGGGACGGAGGAGATTGAGTTGGTCATCGGAAAGCCGGACAAGACAGTGAGGATTGGTTCGGGTCTACCAGAACCTCTTCGGACGAACCTTATTGAACTCTTACGCTGCTATGTGGATATCTTTGCATGGGAACCACAAGACATGCCGGGAGTTAGCCGAAAGGCTACTGAGCATAAATTGGAGATAGATCCTTCGAAGAAGCCAGTTCGTCAGAAGAGGCGGATCTTTGCGCCAGAGCGACAGAAGATCATAGATGAAGAGGTTGCAAAGCTGCTAGCTGCTGACTTCATCTACGAAATTGATTACCCAGAGTGGATAGCAAATGTGGTGTTGGTGCAGAAGCAGAATGGAAAATGGCGGGTTTGCATCGACTACACCGATCTCAATAAAGCTTGTCCGAAGGACTTTTATCCTATGCCCCATATCGATCAGCTCATTGATGCCACTTCGGGGTATGCATTACTAAACTTTATGGATGCTTTTTCAGGTTATCATCAAATATCCATGTGCAAAGAGGACATTCCAAAGACAACGTTCATTACACACCGTTCGATGTATGCCTATAAAAAGATGACTTTTGGCCTCATAAATGCCGGAGCTATCTACCAAAGAATGATGAATTTCATCTTCGACAGGCAGCTGGGGAGGAACATTGAGGTTTATATAGACGACATGATCGTGAAGAGTATGCAGATTCAGAAGCATTTGGACGACACGGAGGAATGCTTTTCGATCGTCTGCTATCGCTAATTGAGACTCAATCCGGCCAAATGTACTTTCGGCCTTGGTGCAGGAAAGTTTCTGGGTTATCTGGTTAGTTAGAGGGGCATCGAGGCCAATCCGGAGAAGATCCGAGCCATTCTTGATATGATGACTCTCGGTCATTCAAAGACGCCCAACGCCCGATCGGTAGTAGGATGCGGCTTTGAGGAGGTTCGTCGCCAAATCTGCGGAGAGATGCCTTTCTTTCTTTGACACATTGAAGGGGCCAAGAATGCGAAGACGTCCGGTGGACTTTGAGTGTGAAGACGCCTTCCAAGGCATAAAGACATATCATCGCCTTTGCTCCTTTATTGGTAAAGCTCGCCCAGCAGAGACCTTATATTTATAACTGGCAGCAAGTTCATGGCGGTTGGAGCAAAGTGTTGGTTCGGAGATCGGTGGGAAGCAAAGATCCGATCTATTATGTCGCCCACGCCCCACGAGATGTCAAACCGGTATCCGAATATTGAGAAATTTGCCTTTGCTTTAATAATTGCTAGAGAAAGCTTCGCAATATTTTCAAGGTCGACTCGGTCGTTTATACTGGATCGACCATTGAAGAAGGTGATGGGCAAGCCAAAGGTCTCAGGCAGATTAGCGGCATGGACTATGGAGTTGTCCCAATTTTTTATCGAGTACCATCCCCGAACTGCCATCAAAGGTCAAGCCTTGGCCGATTTTATGGTGGAATGTTCATTCACCGAAGCAGATGCAGAGTTGCGGAGAGGTGAATCGTCGATCGGCGATTGCAGTTCTTCAGCAGGGTCAGAATGTTTGGACGCTGTATGCAGATGGATCCTCTACGATGACTGTTAGTGGGGCATGAATTATTTTGACGAGTGGGAGGATTCAAGGGTTGAGCCATCGAG
Organism: Panax quinquefolius; assembly: GCA_020205615.1. NCBI lineage: Eukaryota > Viridiplantae > Streptophyta > Magnoliopsida > Apiales > Araliaceae > Panax > Panax quinquefolius. Next base: position 103,738,520 of record CM035174.1, on the reverse strand, counting down.
TTCGGTTTAAAGCAACGAACAACGAAGGTTGTAAAGTCTGACGCGGTGTTAGCGGGTGTCCGATTGGCAAGGAGTCTAGAAGTCCAGAAGTTGATCATCTATAGTGATTCTCAATTGGTCGTTAAGCGGTTTGTCGGAGATTATGAAGCTCGTGGGATCCGGATGATCAAGTATCTGGCGGAATTAAGAGACAAACTTCAATATTTCGCTTCGTATGAGTTTTTGGGGCATAGAGCGTAACGACAATTCCATTCCGATGATTTGTCGAAGTTGGCCACCGCAGATGCGAGATGTTTTCAACGGATCGGTTTATTTGGAAGTTTTGCGGAAATGAAAGTGTTCAAAGACGAAGCGGTGATGTGTATCGAAAGCGATCTAAATTTGTGGATGACCCCCTACATCGAGTATTTGGCGGATGGCGTCCTTCCTTCCGGATCGATCTTCGACAAAGAAGATTAAGTACAAGAGTGCCAATTTTGTTCTTATTGATGGGGATCTCTATCGATTGGCATTTTCCTCACCATTGTTGAAATGTTTGGTTCCGTCCGAGGCCGAGTATGCTCTTCGGGAGGTTCACGAGGGTATTTACGGTGATCATATGGCTGCCAAGTCTTTGGCTCATAAAGTACTTCGACAAGGATACTATTGGCCTACAATTTTCAAAGAAGCTACAGAATATGTCAAGAAATGTGAAAAATGCCAGCTCAATAGTTCGATCCCACATCAGCTACCGGAAAAGCTATATTCGATTTTATCTCCTATACCCTTCGCTGTCTGGGGGGTGGATATATTGGGTCCGTTGCCTAAAGCTAAAGGTCAGGTCAGCTTTGTCATAGTCGCTATCGATTACATGACTAAGTGGGTAGAGGCGAAACCACTTCGGTCAATAACGGAACAAGAGTGCCTGAAGTTCATAAAAGAGTCTGTAGTGTTTCGCTTCGGGATCCCTAGGGTGTTGATATCGGACAACGGACGCCAGTTCGTGGGTTCAAAATTTGAAGGATTTTTAAAGGATCTGGGGATTCAACACAAGAAGACTTCGGTGGCTCATCCACAGTCGAATGGGCAAGTCGAGGTGACCAACAGATGACTTCTTTGAAGCGGAATCAAGCGCTTGCATGGATGAAGCTAAAGGAGATGGCCGAAGAGCTGCTTGGCGCGTCTTTGTGGGTTTATCGAACTACACCGAGGACCACCACGAGGATTCACCCTTCGATTGGCCTATGGTAATCGATGCCTTAGTCCCAGTCGAAATTGAATCTCCAAGTCTTCGGGTCAGTCAGTTCAAAGAGATCTACAATGACGAAGGACTGAAAGCTAACCTAGACTTGCTAGAAGAAGTCAGAGAGGTAGCTTTGCTCAAATTGACTGCTTATTAGCGAAGGGTAGCCAAACATTACAACTGAGGGGTCAAACTTTGTAGATTCGAAGTAGGAGACTTAAATCCTTAGAAATCAAGCATCTACGCCTCAAAACATGAGGAGCGTTAATGCCGAATCGGGAAGGGCCGTATGAAGTGATCGAAGTACTAAAGCCAGGTACTTATCGGTTAAAGGCACTAGATGGTTCCGAGATCAAGAATACTTGGCATCTTTCAAGGTGAGCTTGTAAATATTTTCAATAAAGATTAAGTCGGGTTCTTTGGAAGTCAGATACGATTGTTCATTATCAATAAAAAGTCACTTTTTCATAATTGATCCTGGTCATATTTGTCCTAAGGTCACAATGGTGTAAGGAGGTATGGTAGGACTCGCTGGCCATTCGATGGCAGCCCATAAAGGTCCTTATGATCCTATATTGATTTTACCAGGGTGGTAAATCAATGGTCACTATTGATCCTGGTCCTATTTGTCCTAAGGTCACAATGGTGTAAGGAGGTATAGTAGGACTCGCTGGCCATTCGATGGCAGCCCATAAAGGTCTTTATGATCCTATATTGATTTTACCAGGGTGGTAAATCAATGGTCACAATTGATCCTTATATCTTGATCCTTGTATCTTGGTCCTTATATAATTGTTTCACCCCGAGTGGTAAACAAATGTCCTTATATACTTGTTCTACCCTGAGTGGTAAGCAAGATTTTGATGGTGCAAGGAGGATCGACCAAATTCACCTCACACATGACCGATCTCACACTTCGGTACCGATGAACATATATTACTTTATTTTGTTAAGTGTTGAGTTCAGTTCCCTCAATTCAGTTAAGTTGAATCCTGTCCGTAAAATTCAATTCACTTCATTTTATAAATTAATTATTATATGCCGTATCTGATTCACTATACTGAATTATTGACAAGAAATTAATCGAGACAGAAGTCATAATCAAAACAGTTGAAGATTCATCAATAAAATAAAACATTCATTCATTCAAGTTAATCATAAACTAGTCACATGAATACAGAAAGTTTAAAGTAGTTAATTTTTTACATAGAATAAAAACAGGACGGACATTGTGCACCGCCTTCATCATCGAGAGTTAAGCAATGCGAGGGTCCAAGTGAAAGTACCGATAGCTTTTCTTTTTCTCGCTCTCGCAATCTTCGTACCCTCCGAATATACCTTCGTGGATTTCGGCATTAAGTTCGTCTCGAATCCCGTGTAGTCACCGCTCGAATACGCTTGGGACCTCTTCGGTCAGAAGAGGACCCCGTCCTTCAAGATCCTTTATTTTGTGGCGAAGTTTGTGACGTTTGGCCTTATGCCTTCGCTCTTCGTCCTGGGCCTTCGTCTGAGCCTCGCCAAGTTGGATCACCAAGCTTCGGTTGGCTGAAGAAAACTCCTCATTTTTCGCCTTCAGAAGTAGGTTTTCTTCGACCAAACCGGCGTTCATATCAGTTAAAGCTTGTTGGCTGGCTTCGGACGCAGCCAACCCATCCCTCGTGGCCCTTAACTCGTCGTCAGATGTTTTCAGATCCATCCTAGTCCGATCTAATTCTGTTTGAAGACCGTTGATGGTATGAAAAGCATCTTCACGATCGACCTCTCTCGATTCAAGGTTGATTTCAAAGATGTTTATCTCCCCGCCTCATGAAATCTTCCTCGGCTCTTTATTTATGTGTCTCTTGACGCAAACGTCCAAGAAGATGAGATTAACTGCATATTTTCAAAATATTCAAGTCAATGTCCAAATATCCAAATGAGGACAGAGAAATAGAAGATAAAGAAATTATTATTTACCTTAGCTAAATAGCTCATCCCTCATCGAAAGCGATTTACGTCGTGTGATCACTGAACCGGTGGTCGTCAGTGTTCCGAACGAAAGCTCCAAAGAGGTCGAAGGGAAATTTGCATTGAATCTAGGCCACAAGGTTTGGAGATCCCATAGCCTCGGCATGGTAACCACGACACGAGGACCAAGGTCATTCGGGAAGGTCTCGACCTTTCGGAGAAAAAAGCCGGGTCATTCGGGAGGGGTAGGGTCGGGTATGTATGGTTTCAATTGGAGGATTTATTTGGGGTGGGTCCTTGAGGGGGTGGTGGCGTGAACTTGGATGGCTATCGAGTCGCGCTCTCTTCTTCCGGATAAGCGTTGGAACCACTTCATCCTGGTCACCGTCTTCGGCGATCTGTATTTCTACAGGGGACACGAAGGGTGGAATGATCGAAGACTGAGGAACCCGAAGTTCTTCGGCAGTCAGTGGGGTTACTTTATTTTTTATTTTTTTGGTCCGAAGGATGCTTCTCCGATCAGGGCGATCGAGTAAACCTCCTCGTCGAGGGGTAGATGTGGGGATTGGCTCTATTTCTGGAGTAGATTCAGAAGGGGTGACAAGAGGTGCTGACCTGGGCTTTCTAGTGGCCCTCCTTTTCTGACGAGGATGAAGGGTCTCTTCCGGTATAAAAACCTCTTCAGCCTCTGGTTCTTCTATTCGAAATTCATCCGTATGAATTTTCGGGGTCCGGTCGGCTTCGGGAGTAGCTTCTGTTGGTAGATTTTCAACAGCTTCCGAAGACTTCCCGGATAAAAAATCTTCGAACTCCTTTATTTCTAAGGAGCTCCGTCGATCGAGAGATACTGCATGAAACAAGCAAATCCTATGTTAAATGACACATCATAAAATATTTTCAAAAATTTATATATATGAAATAAACCAGTACTTATACTTATAGTCATATAACCATGCCTGCTTCGAGAGGAGTCCATATTTTCACTCTTCCTTGGGGATGTCGAAAAGTTCCATCATTTCAACTTCCCGTTCTTCAGAAATGTCTCCGAAGTCAGCAGAGATCTTCTCGTCAGTTGCCCAGTTCGGTAAGGAAGAAATTTCGGGACCTTTGACGTAGAATCACTTCTCGTGCCATCCCCTATTGCTCGAAGGAGTGTTTACTAGTGAACGTCTCTCGAACTTTTCTCCCGACTTCGGAGAATGTTTGCTAAGGGCCTTGAACCCCTTCTCTCTAGATTGGACTATCTTATATACGGTGAAGAAGAAGTCAAGGGAGGGCTCAACGCCCAACTCATGACAGAAGGCCACAAAGGCCAGAATATGAATGTAAGAATTTGGTACCAACTGGGCGAACCCCACGCCCAGGAACCCCAGTATGGTCACTATAAAAATGTGCAGGGAAAAATGAACCCCCTTTGTGACACCCCCAAAATTAGGTATACGTCACCCATCTTGGGTCGCCACTTACATGGTACAGAATTTAAATACAACTTACTAATATAACTGTCGTGTACAATACGACATAAATTGTGAGTTCGAATACAAATATTGTTTATTAGATATTATACAAACTCAAAAGGAGTCCTCATTACAATTATTATCACACTATTTCACGAATAGTGAGGGACTACTAATGCTATCCTCTGGACCATTACTCTCAGTTCCCCGACTCGTCCCGGCTATATTCTTATTTCACAGAAGAGAGCAGTGAAAGAAAGGGTCAAGCTCAACTAGCCCAAAGAAGAAATATTATAACTAAGAACAAGCGAGAATAAATTATCAATAGTTTTCAACAATGTTAAACCGATAAAATACAATAGACAACGGTTTAATCGCAATGAATACGCAATCCATTAAAAGAGTCAAGTAGAAAATAAAGTCTACTATCTTTTAGGTTTTAAAATGTTTTCATCAATTTTTATCACTAAGACTCAGTTTAATGAATAAACCACAATATCTAATCATCCATGTACCACGGTCAAGGATTTTCATCAAATTATCAATGGTCATGGCTATACCGAATCACCCCTGGTCATAGTCATACCAAAAACTATCCATCACTGCATTACAGGCCACTACGGACTTTTGTCACATCATTTATATCAAGCCATGATTATACCGAATGAACCCTGGTCATAATCATACTAAGTTCATCTATGCACGTAAGCCAAAGATAACTTTCAACATAATATAAACATGAGGATGATGACAATGATATAAGAATTCAATAAAACAAGTTCAAGAAATAATTTATCTAGGAATTTTAACGTCCAAATTGTCAACAAGATCATTGTTTTGTAGAGTAAAATTCAAGAATGATCGTAAGAATATTTCCATGAAAAGATCTTTGGATGAAACGCAAATATCAAGGATATTCTACTAATTTCATGGAGTATAGAAGTCAAAGTTTTAACCAATTTGGGTATAATAAAGAATGGAATAACAAAAGAAATCACCGTGCATGCGATAGATCCAGCACATGTAGAGTTATTCAGCAGAATAATAATAAATAACGGAACCCGGTCGGTGAATTTCACAATCCAATGGATGTTCCAATGTAATAATAAAGATGGAACCGGATCCGGTGTAAAACACACGAGATAGGATATTCCAGCAGAATGATAAAGGCGGAACCAGTCAGGTGTAAAACACATGATGTGATGTTCCAAATGAATAATAGAAGAATGTCACCAAGTATAAGGTAAACCACGATACTGATTATGTATAGGGTATGCCACAGTATCTGAGTTATTCCAATGTAATAATAAAGAATGGAATAACGGAGGATTTCACCAAGTATAGGGTACGCAGCGTATCAAAGTTATTCCAAATGTAATAATAAAGAATGGAATAATGTAAGTTCTCTTTATGAATAAGAAAGAATAACACCCCTTTACGTACAACAAATAATACTCCTTACCTTAGAAGAAATGAATATTGGAAAAGTGAAGTAGCGAGAATACTTTTCTTCTTCTCTCTATAGTTTATCTCTCTACAGAGTTTCAATGAATTCGTAAGAAATAATGAAGGAATGAGCTTTCTATTTATAGAAAAACCGAGGGTGGCTCTTGGTCTTAACGAAGGGTCAAAATGACTCTTGGTAATATGAAGAGACAACTACTATTCATGAAGGGTAATTAACCCTTGGAACAATAGAAGAGGCGATTAACTCTTCGTAATATTGAAGGACAACTACTACTAGGGTAATTACTAGGGGTAATTACTATTGATGAAGGTAAATACTATTGACGAAGGTAAATACTATCGACGAAGGTAATTACTATTCACAAAGGTAAATACTATTGACGAAGGTAATTACTATTCACAAAGGTAATTACTTATTCACAAAGGTAAATACTATCGTGAAGAGACTCTTAGATGATAACATATGGGCCCCATAAAATAATCAAACTTACCACAAACGTCTCATAATGAGACTCTTTATATACATCAAGGATTGAATAAATATTACCACAAATCATTTTATTTTTAATCAACACATATTTAATCTTTCAACAATTATTAATCATTTATAACTTGTTGTCTCAATTAATAATATAACATATTATACTGATGATAATCTTTGTGACAATAATTGAATCAATAATATAAGAGATATGATGCAACAATTAATGTAGTAATAATTGAGTATAGCTAAGTGACTTCTCACGTAAAGATCAATATTCAATACCGAGTGTACTCTTTATGCAACCACGCGTATTCATCGTATTTTTACTACTAGGGTAGTTCACAGTTTTAATGGTAACACCTCTGCCATTATTTTTATAGAAAGATAATTTTGTGCGTTTTTAACTACGACAATACTTCGTTAATGGGGTCCACCATCGATTGAGCCGTCGTACGAATATTCCCGGACAAAAAGAATATTCTCACCAAACGAATATTTTATAACAACTTGCTTACTTTGCAAAATTTATAAATATTACCCACAACTATAACATTATATCAAATTTATTCCATAATATTCAAAAATAATATTTATAGAAAATTCATCTTTATTTATAAAAGTGGGTCTTACAACCTCCCTTCTTATGAAATTTCCCTCGAAATTAGGGTACGACGATATGATAAAGAGGTGAGGATACCTTGAATACCTTTATCGTTAAAAATATTAAATTCATCTTCGCAATCCGCTAAAGATATTCATTAACAATTCATCTTTGCACTACAAGCTAAAGATATACAACTGTAAAACCAATAATGCTGAGACGCAGCTTAATAGTATCACGACCACGAATTATCCATGCACTACTGGCCAAGGATATTCGTGTTTTCAATTACGGTCATGATTATACCGAATAATCCGTGGTCATAATCATACCAAGTCTATCAATGCACTACGGCCAAAGATGACTTTTACCACATCCATGAATTAATATTTCATTGCTGAGACTCAGCTCAATAATTAATTCATATCATCGAATCATCCCTGCACTACAGGCCAAAGATATTCATTAGTATCACGACCACGAATTATCCATGCACTACGGCCAAAGATAATCGTGTATTCATTAGTATCACGACCACAAATTATCCATGCACTACGACCAAAGATAATCGTGTATTCATTAGTATCATGACCACAAATTATCCATGCACTACGACCAAAGATAATCATGTATTCATTAGTATCACGACCACAAATTATCCATGCACTACGGCCAAAGATAATCGTGTATTCATTAGTATCACGACCACAAATTATCCATGCACTACTGCCAAAGATAATTGTAAGACCCCAACTTATTATTAATAAAATTTAATTTTCTCTATTTATTATTTTGAAATAGTAAGGGTTGATGTGATTAATGTGGATAGTTAGGGGTAAAATACGCAAATATTTCAAAATAAGCAAGTGGTTATAAAATATTCATTGTTGTCGGAGAATATTCGTTTGGTCGTGGAATATTTGTACTATCGGGGAATATTCGTACGACGGCACAGCCATGTGTGGGCCCCATAATGGAAAGCGATTGGATGAAGAAAACGACAAATATAAGTTGTTTAAAAATAACGGCGTAGTTGTTACTGTTAATACTGTTAAAATACTCGGTGGTTAAAACACAAGAAGCACCGGTATTGCACCAATTATTGATTCTTACGTAAGAAGGCACTATTCAATAATGGTTACAGTAATTACTGTTCAGTATTTTATTTTATTGATTCAATAATTGTTGCGTTGATATTTTATATTCTTTCATTGTTTTGATAATTGTCATTACACTGTATTTTTCATTATCGAAGCAATAATTCATATTATCTGAATAATATTATTAGATAACATTATTGGAAATGTCTAGAAAGTTCGCATCTAAGGAGAGGTTTGGTTACCTAATTGCGCTGGCTAATAAGGAGAAATTTTATTGGAAAGCCCCTTCTCACAGGAACTACACGGTTGTCGATATTGTGATTCGTAATATTATTTGTGAATAATTAATTATTGATTCATATGATGAGAAAAATATTGATTTTATGTGGTTATAGATGGAGAAATTTTTAATGTGACAATTGTTGAAAATTGAAATTTTATCTTTTTACGATAAAATAATTATTTAAATATATTATTATATTTTAATAATATAATAATGGTGATATTTTACAACGAATGTGGGATATATGAGTATACGAGGAGGAAGAGTATTTTTGTTGCAATAAATGTTTAAAACATGTTAAACATGTCGGTGGACCCCATTTATTGATGAAATTTGATTATAGCTTTTAAAATCGCTTCGATTTGTGGATTTCGATCAATTTTATTTGGAATTTGGAAAAACTTTCTTCTGCAAAGTTGTAGAGAATTGAATTTCCTATAAAAACTCGCGAGATTCGAATTTTCTGATGAAAGGGCTATTTATTATGAATTATTGAAGTTCCGAAGCTCCGAAATAATAATTAATTTTTGGAAGTTTTAATTATTTTTATTATGAAAAACGTTTTTGTCATTAAAGGTGGGTCTTGCATGTGATGTAAATGCTGAATTCAGATCCTTAAAAGTGGGCGTAGGAATTTATAATATTAATATTAATATTTTATTAAATTTTCTACTTTGGTGTTCTAAGCATTTTCCTATAAATAGGGTACTTAGGTTAGAATTGAAAATCACACCGTAAATGAAGTTTTTCTCTCTATATTATCGAGCGTATTCTTGTGAGTATTTTGAGTATACTTTGAGTATTGTTAGAGGCGGTGTAAGTTTCCTTCAAAGACTATATATATTTAATTCCATTTAGAAGTACTAATCTTTCGAGGTAAGGGATGTTATTTTCTTCTCGAATGATATTATTTCTTCAATATCATTATCTTTGAAATATTGGTTGGAACATTTGATCAAATTTGGAACTTTTTTTCATGTCGGGGTTACTTATTCATGAGTTCTTATTCACGAGTTACTATTCATGAGTTCTTATTCACGATTCTTATTCACGAAAGTACTATTCACGTAAGCGTGAAGATGTTTTTGTGGAATTTTATCTTTTGGTGTTGAGTTACATTATTCACGTATACGGCACTATTCACGTATCTGGCACTATTCAATTTAGAAAATAAAATTTCTTCTTTTTGTCCAAAATATCTATTCGGATACTAGCTTTGATTGTATCCATGTTTTGATCATTCTTGAATTTTACACCACTATGATTATTTTTGAGGTATTTTTGAACATGGATAAAACGAAGTACTGAATCCTTAATCCTTAATCTTAATTGTCATTTTGTTTCCTTTGGATTCGTTTCTTTTAAAAAATATTTTCATCATCCTCGGTCTTAAATGATGATATTATTGAATATCTTTGGCTCAGTAGTGCAAAAGATGAATGATTTCTGAAGAATATCTTTGGCCAGTAGTGCAAAGATGAGCAGTGTTTAGATGAACATGATTAATGATGAATATCTTTGGCTGTAGTGCAAAGATGAATATTTGATTCGGATGTATATTGATTGATGTTACAGGATAAAAGATAGAGCGATGAACTTTTAAATTCATACATGAAGATAGTAGTTTGCATTCTCTACTTAACTCTTCTAATGAATTATTATTTCATTGCGAATATTGATTTAAAATTTGTTGTCTATTGTATTCTATTAGATTTTTCCTCATTGAAGACTAACGGTAATTTGTTGTATATTATCTTAGTCATAATATTCTTTCTCGAGCTAGTTGAGCTCACCCTTTTCCTTTTTGTTCCATTTTTCTCGGGAGGCGAGAATATAAGCGAGTTTGCAGTCGGGGTATGGAATGAAGGTTCTAGAGAGAGTTGTTTAGTAGTCCTCACCATTTTTTGTAAAATAATGTATCAATAAATGTGATGAGGATTTATTTGAGTATAGATATTGTCTAGAAGATAATATTTGTATTCAAACTCTGTTTTCTTGTTGTAATAATAAAGTTGTAGTTGTTTACGTACCATGTATTGACAACTCGAATAGGTGATGTATACCTATTTTTGGGGCGTCCACAATAATCGTGTATTCATTAGTATCACGACCACAAATTATCCATGCACTACTGACAAAGATAATCGTGTTTTCAATTACGGTTATGATTATACCTTAGAACAATCCTCGGTCATAATCATACCAAGTCCATCTATGCACTATATAGGCCACGAGATGACTTTCAACATAATATAAGTATGAGGATAATGATATAAAGAATCAATCAAATGAGATAAAGGATAAATATTAAACATTTATAATATAATTTATCCGAGATTCAAGAATATCCCCATGTTATCAATCACTTAATAATCTCATAATCTAATATCATTAATATTATAACAATATTTTAATCACTTCTTAAATTTATAAACAATTTATCTCAATTGTTTACGTTTTACCATATAATGCATTTAATCATTCAAAATGCCATACTCATAAGATATCATCACCAATTATCAAATCCTCAAAAAAAAATATGCATATACTCTATATAGGATTTGTAAGACCCCAACTTATTATTAATAAAATTTAATTTTTCTATTTATTATTTTGAAATAGTAAGGGTTGATGTGATTAATGTGGATAGTTAGGGGTAAAATACATAAATATTTCAAAATAAGCAAGTGGTTATAAAATATTCATTGTTTAGGAGAATATTCGTTTGGTCGTGGAATATTCGCGTCTTTATCGGGAATATTAATCGCAATGACCGGTATGACCATGTGTGTGGAGCCCATGCTTGAAAAGCGATTGGATGAAGAAAGCGACAAATATAAGTTGTTTAAAAATAACTAGCGTAGTTATTACAGATTATCTTGTTAAAATACCGGTGGTTAAAAACACGGTTAGCACACAGTATTGCACCAATTATTGATTCTTACGTAAGAAGGCACTATTCAATAATGGTTACGATAATTCTTATTCGATATTTTATTTTATTGATTCAATAATTCTTTGCGTTGATATTTTATATTCTTTGTTGTTTGATAATTGTCATTACACGGTATTTTTCATTATCGAAGCAATAATTCATATTATCTGAATAATATTATTAGATAACATTATTGGCAATGTCTAGAAAGTTACATCTAAGGAGAGGTTTGGTCACCTAATTGCCTTGCTTGATAAGGAGAAATTCTTATTGGAAAGCCCCTCTTTCTGAGAAGCTGCTGGTTGTCAATATTGTGATTACATAATATTATTTGTGAATAATTAATTATTGATTCATATGATGAGAAAAATATTGATTTTATGTGGTTATAGATGGAGAAAATTTTTAATGTGACAATTGTTGAAAATTGAAATTTTATCTTTTTACGATAAAATAATTCATTTAAATATATTATTATATTTTAATAATATAATAATGGTGATATTTTTACAACGAATGTGGGATATATGAGTATATGAGGAGGAAGAGTATTTTTGTTGCAATAAATGTTTAAAACATGTTAAACATGTCGGTGGACCCCATTTATTAACCGAAATTTGATTATAGCACTTGTAAAATCGCTTGGCTTGTGGATTTGGTCAATTTCTATTTGGAATTTGGAAAAACTTTCTTACGCAAAGTTGTAGAGAATTGAATTTCCTATAAAACTCGCAAGATTCAATTTTACGATGAAAGGGCTATTTATTATGAATTATTGAAGTTGAGAAGCTCAAATAATAATTAATTTTGGAAGTTTTAATTATTTTTATTATGAAAACGTTTTTGTCATTAAAGGTGGGTCTTGCATGTGATGTAAATGCTGAATTCAGATCCTTAAAAGTGGGCGAGGAATTTGTAATATTAATATTAATATTTTATTAAATTTTACTGCTTTTGGTGTTCAAGCATTTTCTATAAATAGGGTCTTGGGTTAGAATTGAAAATCACACCGTAAAGCTGAAGTTTTTTCTCTCTATATTATCGGCGTATTCTTGTGAGTATTTTGAGTATACTTTGAGTATTGTTAGGCGGTGCAAGTTCCTTCAAAGACTATATCCCTAATTCCAAATTTAATAAGTCTTAATCTTTCGAGGTAAGGGATGTTATTTTCTTCTCAAATGATATTATTTCTTCAATATCATTATCTTTGAAATATTGGTTGGAACTTTTTATCAAATTTGGAACTTTTTTCATGTGGGGTTACTATTCATGAGTTCTTATTCACGAGTTACTATTCATGAGTTTCTTATTCACGAGTTCTTATTCACGAAAGTACTATTCATGAAGCGTGAAGATGTTTTTGTGGAATTTCTATCTTTTGGTGTGAGATTCTTATTCACGATATCTGGCACTATTCACGATATCTGCACTATTCATAGAAAAATAAAATTTCTTCTTTTTGTCCAAAATATCTATTACGGATACTAGCTTTGATTGTATCCATGTTTTGATCATTCTTGAATTTTACACCACTATGATTATTTTGAGGTATTTTTGAACATGGATAAAAGCAAGTCTGAATCCTTAATCCTTAATCCTTGTCATTTTGTTTCTTTGGATTCGTTTCTTTAAAAAATATTTTTCATCATCCTCGGTCTTAAATGATGATATTATTGAATATCTTTGGCTTTGTAGTGCAAAGATGAATGATTTTCGAAGAATATCTTTGGTAGTAGTGCAAAGATGAACAGTGTTTAGATGAACATGTGTTTAGATGGTGATGAATATCTTTGGCACATAGTGCAAAGATGAATATTTGATTCGGATGTATATTGATTGATGTTACAGGGGATAAAAGATGAGCGATGAACTTTTAAATTCATACATAGAAGATAGTAGTTTGCATTATCTACTTAACTCTTCTAATGAATTATTATTTCATTGCGAATATTGATTTAAAATTTGTTGTCTATTGTATTCTATTAGATTTTTGTTGAAGACTAACGATAATTTGTTGTATATTATCTTAGTCATAATATTCTTTCTTTGAGCTAGTTGAGCTCACCCTTTTCCTTTTTGTTCCATTTTTTCTCGGGAGGCGAGAATATATAGCGATACGAGTGAGGGGTATGGAATGAAGGTTCTAGAGAGAGTTGTTTAGTAGTCCTCACCATTTTTTTGTAAAATAATGTATCAATAAATGTGATGAGGATTTATTTGAGTATAGATATTGTGCAGAAGATAATATTTGTATTCAAACTCACAGTTTCTTGTTGTAATAATAAAGTTGTAGTTGTTTACGTACCATGTATATTGACAACTCGAATGGGTGATGTATACCTATTTTGGGGCGGCGTTCACAATAATCGATGTATTCATTAGTATCACGACCACAAATTATCCATGCGACTACGGCCAAAGATAATCCTCAGTATTCATTAATATCACGACCACAAATTATCCATGCTACTACCAAAGATAATCGTGTTTTTCAATTTACTTATGATTATACCGAACAATCCACGGTCATAATCATACCAAGTCCATCTATGCACCTACTTGCCAATGAGATGACTTTCAACATAATATAAGCATGAGGATAATGATATAAAGAATCAATCAAATGAGATAAAGGATAAATATTAAACATTTATAATATAATTTATCCAGATTCAAGAATATCCCCATGTTATCAATCACTTAATAATCTCATAATCTAATATCATTAATATTATAACAATATTTTAATCACTTCTTAAATTTATAAACAATTTATCTCAATTGTTTACGTTTTACCATATAATGCATTTAATCATTCAAAAATGCCATACTATAAGATATCATCACCGATTATCAAATCCCGAAAAAAAATATGCATATACTCTATATAGGATTTGTAAGACCCCAACTTATTATTAATGAAATTTAATTTTCTCTATTTATTATTTTGAAATAGTAAGGGTTGATTTGATTAATGTGGATAGTTAGGGGTAAAATCATAAATATTTCAAAATAAGCAAGTGGTTATAAAATATTCATTGTTGTTTGTGGAGAATATTAGTTTGGTCGTGGAATATTAAATCTTTATCGGAGAATATTAAATGCTGACAGTAGCGACCATGTGTGTGGCCCCATGTGGAAGCGATTGGATGAAGAAAGCACAAATATAAGTTGTTTAAAAATAGCGGCGTAGTTATTCACAGATTAATCTTGTTAAAATACTCGGTGGTTAAAACACACGGTAGCTGCGGTATTGCACCAATTATTGATTCTTACGTGAAGGCCTTTCTTTCGATAATGGTTCTGATAATTCTTATTCGATATTTTATTTATTGATTTAATAATTCTTTGCGTTGATATTTTATATTCTTTGTTGTTTGATAATTGTCATTTACGGTATTTTTTCATTATCGAAGCAATAATTCATATTATCTGAATAATATTATTAGATAACATTATTAGCAATGTCTAGAAAGTTACATCTAAGGAGAGGTTTGGTCACTAATTGCGGCGCTTGATAAGGAGAAATTCTTATTGGAAGCCCCTCTTCTCACAGGAAGCTGCTGGTTGTCGATATTGTGATTACGTAATATTATTTGTGAATAATTAATTATTGATTCATATGATGAGAAAATATTGATTTTATGTGGATATAGATGGAAAATTTTTAATGTGACAATTGTTGAAAATTGAAATTTTATCTTTTTACGATAAAATAATTCATTTAAATATATTATTATATTTTAATAATATAATAATGGTGATATTTTACAATGAATGTGGGATATATGAGTATCTGAGGAGGAAGAGTATTTTTGTTGCAATAAATGTTTAAAACATATTAAACATGTCGGTGGACCCCATTTATTATTTGAAATTTGATTATAGCTTTTGTAAAATCGCCCGTTTGTGGATTTTGATCAATTTCTATTTGGAATTTGGAAAAACTTTCTACGCAAAGTTGTAGAGAATTGAATTTCCTATAAAAACTTGCGAGATTGAATTTTTTCGATGAAAGGGCTATTTATTATGAATTATTGAAGTTAGAAGCTCAAAATAATTGATTTTGGAAGTTTTAATTATTTTTATTATAAAAAACGTTTTTGTTTTTTAAAGGTGGGTCTTGCATGTGATGTAAATGCTGAATTCAGATCCTTAAAAGTGGGCGTAGGAATTTGTAAATATATATATTAATATTTTATTAAATTTTTTTGCTTTGGTGTTCTAGCGTTTTCTATAAATAGGGTCTTGGGTTAGAATTGAAAATCACTGTGAAGCTGAAGTTTTCTCTCTCTATATTATCGGCGTATTCTTGTGAGTATTTTGAGTATACTTTGAGTATTGTTTAGGCGGTCTGAGTTCCTTCATAGCCTTATATATCCGTTATTCGAAATTTAGAAATCTTAATCTTTCGAGGTAAGGGATGTTATTTTTTCTCGTAATGATATTATTTCTTGATATCATTATCTTTGAAATATTGGTTGGAACTTTTTATCAAATTTGGAACTTTTTCATATCGGGGTTCTTATTCATGAGTTCTTATTCACGAGTTCTTATTCACGAGTTCTTATTATTGATTCTTATTCACGATTCTTATTGCAGTCTTATTAAGTGAAGCGTGAAGATGTTTTTTGTGGAATTTCTATCTTTTGGTGTCGGAGATTCTTATTCACGTATCGGCCTTTATTCAATATCTGACCTTTATTATTTTAAAAATAAAATTTCTTCTTTTTGTCAAAATATCTAATACGGATACTAGCTTTGATTGTATCCATGTTTTGATCATTCTTGAATTTTACACCACTATGATTATTTTTGAGGTATTTTTTGAACATGGATAAAAGCAAAAATCTGAATCCTTAATCCTTAATCCTTGTCATTTTGTTTCTTTGGATTCGTTTCTTTAAAAAAATATTTTCATCATCCTCGATCTTAAATGATGATATTATTGAATATCTTTGGCTTTGTAGTGCAAAGATGAATGATTTCTGAAGAATATCTTTGGTGGCAGTGTAGTGCGAAGATGAGCAGCAGTGTTTAGATGAACATGACCGGTGATGAATATCTTTGGCTGTAGTGCAAAGATGAATATTTGATTCGGATGTATATTGATTGATGTTACGGGGATAAAAGATGAGCGATGAACTTTTAAATTCATACATAGAAGATAGTAGTTTGCATTCTCTACTTAACTTCTTAATGAATTATTATTTCATTGCGAATATTGATTTAAAATTTGTTGTCTATTGTATTACATTAGATTTTTTCCTGTTGAAGACTAACGATAATTTGTTGTATATTATCTTAGTCGTAATATTCTTTCTTGAGCTAGTTGAGCTCACCCTTTTCCTTTTGTTCCATTTTTTCTCGGGGAGGCGAGAATATAGCGAGATGCAGTCGGGGGTATGGAATGAAGGTTCTAGAGAGAGTTGTTTAGTAGTCCTCACCATTTTTGTAAAATAATGTATCAATAAATGTGATGAGGATTTATTTGAGTATAGATATTTCTAGAAGATAATATTTGTATTTAAACTCACGCAGTTTCTTGTTGTAATAATAAAGTTGTAGTTGTTTACGTACCATGTATTGTGACTTCGAATGGGTGATGTATACCTATTTTGGGGGCGTCGCATGTTGGTATCGAGCTTAGGGATATGATCTCTGGCGGAGATCGGGGAATAGAACTAGGAGGGAGGCGAGTAAATCCCATTGCTAGTGTGTCTACTAAGCTTATTTGTTAGTTAGTCGATATATAGGGATATTATGTGATATATTGATTTCCTTAATTAACCCTTGTTTTATGGCGGTATTTGAGAATGTCGGTGAGAATATTATGATGGAAATGAGGCGAGTGGAGCGCTTTGTACTCACCAGCGAGGAGAGCGTCTGCAACAGTGGTGATGTTCCTCACATGAACAACACCATTGGCGAGATGATGAGCGAGGGATGTTTAGAAGCTTTTTGCGATTCATGCAAAATCGGATGAGGAGACTTCGTGTTCAAAATCTGAGGAGGAAATGATAGCAATTCACGGGTTATCACGATGCAAGCGATTCGAAAAGTTGGGACCACGAGAATTTAAGGAAAGCGAGATCCGATCATGGCGGAAACATGGGTCAAACAAATTACCAAGATATTCGATGTCTTGGGATGCGGAGACAGAAGGTTCCATTCGCCACCTTTATGTTCCGTGGCGCGGCGGACTCTTTGGTGGGATGCGTGAAGCGTACCCATCGGTACTTTTCGGCATGTCTTGGGAAGCGTTTGAAGCTATTTAATGACAAATACTTTCACGAAAGTGTTCGTCATATGAAGGAAGTGGAGTTCATTAGATTAGAGCAAAACAACATGGCGGTGTCTCGATGCGAGGCAAAGTTTGCGAGTTATCGAGTTTGCACCTCATTTGGTGGAGAATGAGGCATTATGGCGGATGTTTCTTAGAGGTTTGAAACGGCGTCGTCGATATCTCATTTCTCGTAAATTTTCTCTCTATTCGGATGTTGTAAGCAGGGCTCAATTATTAGAGGCGAGATACTTGAAATCTGGTATTTGAGGACCCTAACGAGGATCGTCACCGGAGATAGCGATCAACAGAATAATGATAACCGGCGGAGAAAAGAAAGATGGACAAAAATGGTAACCACTCTGGTGGTAATCATAGCCGTGAAAATAGAAGAAGCGAGTCGGGAGGAGATTTTAAAAGGAGATTTAACAACGACCGTGTGAAAGGCAGCGGTCTTGCGTGACAAGCCCCGGTTCTAAGGGAGGAGAAGCGACCACCGGTCGTATCTTCTAAATCACGAAAAGAAGAGGACATATCGGTCAAAGCGCCCTGACAGTTCAAGGTATGCTATAATTGTGGAAAGGAAGGACATATCGCTCGAGATTATGCGATGGCGAAACCTAGTTATTGAGGACGGTGACTCAAAAACATCGAGAAAAGTCAAAGTCAGCGATTAGGGAAGAAGCGTTTGTTGTGGTGGTCAAAATCGAGGAACAAGCGAGGTGATCACGGGTAAGCTATTTATAAATTCTTCGAAGTTTATACCTTACTTGATCAAGGTGCTACCCATTCATTTATCTCTCTGCATGTGCTCAGCGTTTAAACTTGACTCAGGAGAAATTAGACTTTGACCTATCTGTGGAAACTCGTTTGGGAGAAACTTTCATCACATCCTTTGTTTATAAATCTTGTTTGATTCAAGTTGGCACCATTACCTTACACATTGACCTTATCTCTTTAAAGATACTTGCTTTTGATGTGATTTTAGGGATTGATTGGTTAACTACTCATCGTATGCAAAATTGATTGTTTTCGTAAGGTTGTTAGTTTTCATATTTCTAACCAACTTTGTTATGCGAATTCAAGCAACTAAACCATTAAAATCAATCTTTATCATATCTAATCATAAAGCTATTCGTTTATTGAAAAGCGGATGTCGAGCTTTCTTAGCCCATGTTATGGATTTGAATAAAGACACGTCGAATTTGAATAATATTCTGTTGTTATTGACTTTCACGGCGTATTTCCGAAGAACTTCGGTCTACACCCCGAGCGTGAAGTTGAATTCTTTATTGATCTTGAACACAGTGCAAGCCCATTTCTAAAACCCCCGTATCGAATGGCTCTATTGAACTTGGGAGTTAAAGGTCCAACTACGAGGAATTGTTGGACGCCGGTTTCATTCGATCTCAAGTACATCTCCTTGGGGTGCTCTGTTTTATTTGTAAAGAAGAAAGAGGCGGGAGTATGCGACTTTGTATTGACTATCGGGAATTGAACCATGTCACCATCGAGAATAGGTATCCTCTACCTCGTATTGATGACTTGTTTGACCCGATTCTGAGGCGCAATTCTTTTCAAAAATCGATCTTCGTTCTGGATATCATCGGTGAAGATTAGGCGAGGATATTCAAAAGCGCCTTTAGAACTTCGGTATGGGCATTATGAATTCTTAGTCGTGTCTTTCGGATAACTAATGCTCTATGACTTTCGTGGATATGATGAGCCAAGTATTCAAGGAATATTTGGATCGATTCGTTGTTGTCTTTATTGATGACATCCTTATATATTCAAAAGTCGTGAAGATCATGAGCACCATTTGAAGGTGGTACTCGAAGGCCGTGAAAACAAACTATATGCCAAATTGAAGAAATCACGAGTTAAAGCGAGGAAGTAGCATTCCTTGAGCGCGATAATTGTCGAAACATAGATATCTGTTGATCCGCGAAGATTGAAGCAATCTGAAGTTAGAAGCAGCAAAAGTCGGTGTTGAAATCGTAGTTTTTGGGCTTATTTGGTTATTATCGGAGATTAGTGGAAGGTTTTCTCGAATCGCTACTCCATTCTTCATTAACTCGGAAGGATACAAAATTCGTTTGGAGCGAAGAATGCGAGAAGAGTTTCCGAGAGCTTAGAGGAGACTTATTTCGGCTTTTGTTCTAACAATACCATCTGGTTCGGATGGATTTGTTATCTGATGATGCTTGAGCGAAAGGTTAGGATGTGTTCTCATGCAGCGTGGGAAAGTCATAGCTTTATGCCTCATGACGACTTAAAGAGTATGAGAGGAATTATCTACTCGTGATCTAGAGTTAGCGTACGATCGTTTCAGCGCTAAAGATATGGGAGCACTATCTATATGGGGAGAAAGTGGAGATATATTAGGACCATAAAAGCCTTAAATATTTCTTCACTCAAAAAGAACTCGACATCGGCGGCTGACGTTGGCTCGAGCTATTGAAGACTACGACCGCACTATTGATACCATCACGGTAAAAGCGAGCGTGGTGGTGGCGCGTTGAGTAGAAGATCGTATCTTGCGAGGAGCGAGTGCGATGATGTCGAGTATCGCGTAGAGCCGACTTTAATAGAAAAGTTAAGGTTGCTTTCGAGCGGCAGGCCGGAGCCGTGATCGTATGAAGAAGAAATCTGAAGGAGCTATTCGAGGCGAGAATTGATGAAGAAGGAATACTTGAGTCACTCTAGACTTTGTGTTCCTAACGACTCGATTTGAAGTACAAGATTATGATGGAGGCTACATGATACACCATTTGCAATCCATCACGGAAGTACTAAAATGTATCGTGATCTTGACATACATTTTGGTGGAACAATATGAAGAGAGAGATTGCAAAGTTTATCTCGATGTGTTTAACTTGTCGGCGTGTAAAAAGGGGACATCTAGTACCCTAAGGTCCGTTGCAACCACTTGAGATTCGGAATGGAAGTGGGAACACATTACCATGGATTTCGTTACGGGTCTTCCTCACGGTTTCTCAGGCATCAATCTTTATTTGGGTTATTGTTGATAGATTAACCAAATCTGCTCATTTCTTGCCGTCGGAGACTTATTCCTTGAGCGTCTTGCTAGTATATACGTGAATGAGATTGTGAGGTTCATGGCATACTGTATCCATAGTTTGGATCGTGACCCAAGATTCACTTCGAGATTTTGGGTTAGCTTGCAAAAAGCTATGAGCGCGGATTTGCGATTTAGTTGGTATACCATCCCCAAGCAGACGGACAATCGAGAGAGGACTATTCAAACTCTTGAAGATTTATTAAGACTCATGTCCTAGACTTCAAAGGTAGTTGGGATAAGTATTTACCATTGGTGGAATTCTCCTACAACAAGCAGTTATCGAGGCAAGTATAGGTGTGGCTCCATTTGAAGCATTATATGGACGAAAATGTCGTTCTCGATATGTTGGGATGAGGTGGGTGAAGCAACATTGTTGGGACAGGAGTTGAAATACGTATGACTACGAAAAGATCAAATGATTGACAACAGCGTATACAAGCGGCACAAGATCGACAAAAGAGTTATGCGGATCTTCATCGAAAGGGCGTGGAATTTAGTGTAGGGGATCATGTATGTGTTGTTGCGAGTTGCTCCATGGAAGGGAGTTACAAGATTTGGGAAGAGAGGAAAGCTCGATCCACGATTTATTGGTCCATTTCAAATTCTTGGTAGAGTAGGAAATGTAGCTATAGACTTGCGTTACCTCAGTATGTCTCGTGTTCATAATGTGTTTCACATATCATACTTCGTAAATATGTGAAAGACCGAACCACGTTATAGAGTTAGAAGGCAGGACGAGATGGCCAGAAGACTTAGCGTATGAGGAGGTACTGTCGAGATCTTGGATAGGAAGGAGCATGTCCTACTGTATGAAAGGTCGTACCACAAGTTAAAGTTTTGTGGAGGAATAAATGCTTTATAGAGGAAATGACACAGGAATTGGAAGCGGAAATGAAAGCGAGGTATCCTCACCTTTTGAAACACACACAATGCGTCACGTCGATTTCGAGGACGAAATTTCATAAGGAGGGGAGGTTGTAAGACCAAACTTATTATAAATGAAATTTAATTTTCTCTATTTATTATTTTGAAATAGTAAGGGTTGATTTGATTAATGTGGATAGTTAGGGGTTAAATCTGTGCAAATATTTCAAAATAAGCAAGTGGTTATAAAATATTCATTGTTGTCGGGGAATATTCAGTTTGGTAAGTGGAATATTAAATGTAATCGGAGAATATTAAATGCTGCCGGTAGTGACCGTGTGGGCCCATGTGAGCGATTGGATGAAGAAAGCAGCGAATATAAGTTGTTTAAAAATAGCAGGCGTAGTTATTCTGATTAATCTTATTGGAATACCGGTGGTTAAAACACGATGTCTGGCGTTGTTGAGCGATGGCACGCGGTATTGCACAATTATTGATTCTTACGTGAAGGCACTACTCGATAATTTTTACGATATTCTTATTCGGTATTTTATTGAGTTAATAATTCTTTGCGTTGATATTTTATATTCTTTGTTGTTTGATAATTGTCATTTCATAGTATTTTCATTATCGAAGCAATAATTCATATTATTTGAATAATATTATTAGATAGCATTATTAGCGATGTCTAGAAAGAATTTTAAATTACATCACAGGAGAGGTTTGGTCAAACTAATTGCGGTAATGGTGATGAAAAATTCTTATCGGAAAGTATTTTATTTGCCCTGCTTTCTGTTTAAGGAGCTGCGTTTATTTAAAGGTTATAAATATTGTGATTACTGTAATATTATTTATGAATAATTAATTATTGATTCATATGATATGAAAATATTGATTTTATGTGGATATAGATGGAGCTTTCTCTCTCTCTCTATTATAAAGCATTATTCTTTAGCAGGTATTTCGAGGTATACTTTGAGTGTTGTTAGGCGGTCTGATTTCCTTATTGTTGTATATCAGGTATTCAATTTAGAAGTACTTCAATCTTTTCGAGGTAAGGATGTTATTTTAACCTTTCAGCGAATGATATTATTTCTTGATATCATTATGAAATATTGGTTGGAACTTTTTATCAATTTGGAATTTTCATGTCGAGTTCTTATTAAGCGATTCTTATTCACGATTCTTATTCGTGAGTTCACCCATTCACGAGGATTCTGTGAATTCGCGTCTTTTGATAAGTAGGCGTGAAGATGTTTTTTGTGGAATTTACATCTTTTGGTGTCGGAGTTACTATTCGCGTATCTGGCCTTATTCACGTATCTGACCTTTATTCACGAATACGGCACTATTCATGAAAAATAAAATTTCTTCTTTTAAGTCAAAATATCTATTACGGATACTAGCTTTGATTGTATCCGTGTTTTGATCATTCTTGAATTTTACACCTTTATGATTATTTTTGAGGTATTTTTGAACATGGATAAAACAAAGTACGAATCCTTAATCCTTAATCCTTGTCATTTTGTTTCCTTTGGATTCGTTTCACAAAAATATTTTCATCATCCTCGAGTCTTAAATGAT